>QANU01031477.1:237680-255554 GCA_003254905.1 Nissolia schottii
AAATAATAAATTATTGATACAATTATAAACACAATAATAAATTTGATCTTGAGAATGACAAATAATTTAAACAAAAAATATTGACTAAAATGATAATTAAAAAAGATCGAAAGAAATAGTAATAATAAATATACTTGTAAGTTTATTTTTCACATTAATTATTTTCTTGACTTTATTCTCTCACCTAATTAATGTTCATCACCATTTTTCTCCCTTAATATTATTTATTTATTTATTTTTCTTATTCTTAAACAATGTATTAAAATTTAAGTAATATTATTATTTAATTATTATTAAATAATAAAATTGTATCCTATTAATACACTAATAGATAAATAATGATTTAAGGGTGATTAGATGATGTATCATCTTTTAAGCTTTATTAATTTCCTCCAAAAACCTATTAATTAGTTAATCACAATCTTCTCATTAATAAATTGCTCTTTTCAATGAGTTGATTTTTCTCATTCTAATATCTACCTAATCAAATAGACCAAGCCCCTTCTACTACATATCAATCCTTCATCTAGGGGTGTTTAGCAGGCGAGTACGATCCGTTAACCTGCCAACCCGATCCGACCTGAATCCCTTTGTATCGGGTTGGCGGGTCGATGGGTCGGACCCGTCTAACCCGTCTAACCCATCATAACCCATCACTTGTGTTGGGTTAGGTGCTGGATCTCACTTGTCAAAATTGACTCAACCCACTGATCCGTCATTTTATTTTATTATTTTTATTGTTTTATATATATTAAAAAATATATTTTTTATTATTAGATTTATTTTTTTGCCTAAGATCATTTTATACATCAAAACATAATATATATATATATATTTTTTTTTAAAATTAAAAAATATATTTTTATTATAAAAAATAATTTAAAAAAAAATGGTGGGTCACCCGTCAAACTGACCCAACCCAAACGAGTCATGCAAGTCCAGTGAGGGAAAAAAAATCAAAATTTGATCTGACCCATTAAAATTAAGTCAAGAGCAAAACATGATCGAGTTTAACCCGACCCAATCCATGTTCTCCCTTTCATCCAATCTCATCACACTCACCCACTTTCTCTTTCTCCTTCTATTTCTCTTTTGTCTGAGGCTTTCTTGGAGGCAACTAGTGAGCACTGCGTAACATTTTTTCTCTTCATCTCCACAATATCATATCCGAAAATTTTAAATTGAAATTTATCTAAATTCATCAAAATTAAAATTTTGCTGGGATTCATCAAAAGATGAAAACTTTTCAAAAAGTTTAGTCAATTTTTGAAAAAAAAAATTCTCACCTTTATTTTGAATCCATGATTTTTTTTGCAAAATTTAATATTTTTTCCATCCACATAGGCGAATATTTTTAATTGTTCAGTAACTATAGATTTGATGCGAGATTCGTGAAAAATTTGCCCAACGAAAAAATTTGTCCAAATTCATGACGTTAGTGTTTGGTACTGTCTTCACCTCCATCGTTTGGTAGGTCAATTTCTTATATTTTCACATCTTTTTTATTTTTTTATTTTTTAATCATGCCAAATGTCTAACCACCATTTTTCATAAATTTTTTTCATCATATATATACACTTGGTTCTCATAGTTATATATCTAATATTTGTTTCTTATTTTGGTTTTTGTATAGGTAGGTTTTGATCTCATGGTTGTTGAAGTTGTTCATGAACCTATTTTTTGGTAATACAAGAAAACAATAGCTGGCCACTAATCTATATCCACCCAACTTGTAATTATGTGTAATACATTTTTTTATCGTTCATAATATTTAATGATATACTATATACTTCACTGTAAAACCTAACGAAGTTTATTTTAGTAATGGTTCAACAAAATTTCCTAAAGATCATAATTTACTAGCTATGATTCTCAAGAGGGCTTCATTGTAACTAATAATTAGGAAAAAAAAACGAAAACTGATGTGTTTAATATTTAATTTTCTTTCAGTTTCTTACTATGTAGTAATTTTGTATCATACTTAAAATTTTAATTCAAATACATTTTGATTTATAATATTTTGTTTCTCTTCATTTTACTAACGTATCTTTTCAAGGAAATCTTTGAAAAGTTACAATGTATCAAAATTTTCCTTTTAGATATCCATATATTGAAAAAAAAAACTTATACTAATATATAATATTTATACTTTATAATCAGGCATTTTATAAATATATTAAATTCGTTAGCATAAATTTTGATTACAATATTAATCATAATAATCTTGAATTTAACAAGTTTTCCTTTTCCACACGTGATTAATGGAATTCGCAGGATTTGAAAAGGGAAAAATTGAAAATAAAATTGATTTCTTTAAGTAAATTAAGCAACCAACATTATTGGTATTTGTTTATGGGAATAAATAAGTTTACATTTTTAATTTTTGCAAGTGAACATAGTTAAAATTGGTTTATGTTTATTAGTGTTTGTTTATTTTTCGAAGATAAAATAAAATAAGTATTGGCGTATTCACTCTCATTCTCCTTAAATTCTCATAAAATAAGAATGTGCATTCAGTTTGAATGTGTGATTTTGAATAGAATTAGTTAATTTGTACAAAAAAAAAATAAGAAATCTCTACTTAATTCAACATAGACCATACAATCTCACATTAATGTGAATTTCGTTTCCAAGATCAACCTAATGAAAGGTTTGGATTAAAGTATATGATTCATATGCGATTTAGTCATTCTACACTTATTGCAAGCTACATCAAATTAAAATTGATTAATTCTAAGACTAATATGTAGTCTAATTTTCATGAATATCTCTCTCTCTCTCTCTCTCTCTATATATATATATATATCCATATTTTTGACTAAAAATTGTTCAATTTCAATACTAATATTTAGTGAAATTTCTCATAATCTCTCTCCACATTTAGTCTCCTACGAAGTGGATAATTCCACGAGTAATTACTCAACTTTTTCGTGAATGTCTTTCTTCATGTTTAGTGTAATGAAATTTGAATTAATGGCTTAGATTAAATCTTTTGATAATTTTTTTTTAAGAAAATCTTTTGATAGAATGAGTATACATTTTTTTTATTGCTATATTTGACGCAGTTTTTTTAATTGATAGAATGAGTATACGTCAATCAATCATACATATCCTATCTTTTGTATGTTTTTCAAATAATTATAAAAAAATTCAAACATTTTCAATAATGTGACATAAGATATCAAAATTAAATCCTAAGTGATGTTATATTTGTGATACACATGTCAATTTTAAAAAAAGAAATTGGACATTACCATAATATATAATTGGTTAAAATTAAATTTAAAATGTTATTTTAAATGTTGATTAAATATATTTCATAATAATATATAAAACATTTCTTTATAAAAATATTTTTTGGTTACATTCTTTCATAATTGTATATTTGAATATATAAAACGCAACTTGGACTAACACAAAGTTGGTCGTTTGATAAACAAATTTGTCTCTTTTCTAAAGGGTCTTGGGGTTGAGACTCAGAGAGAATAAAATCAGTGTTCCTAAGCTGGATTAGTCAATCTCACTAATAATAGGATCCGAATATCAATGAATAGAACAAAAAAAATTACAACTTTAGGAGGAGCAATTACAATACTACTCCAAGCAAGGTGAGTCAGTTTCACTGGTAATGAAATTTGGATATCAATGCAAAGAACAAAAATAAAATAAAATACAACTTGGGTTTTTATGAACCAATTCTATACTAAAACATTGGTAATATATGATTTTTTATTCCATAGGTACCCTATCATTAAAGTCATTTTTTTTAATATTGTAGGGTAATTAAACGTTGATGAATCTCTCAACTGAAATTCAAATTGTGATTCATCACGTTGTACTGAACTAATTTTCTTGTCGCTAAACCAAACCTCAGTTAGTAGTTAATAAATTCATTTAATAAGAATATATTTTTAAAAAATAATAATTAATATTAACTAAATTTTAGAAGAGGACAATTATTGAAAAAATTCAAAACTTTATAGATAAAAAATATATGATTGAACCAGTTAATACTGATTTCGATTTCTAATTAGTTTTTAACTTTAATCTCTCTCTCAACTTATTTTTTTCCAACGTTAATATATATGTATATGTATATATATTACATTTACTCAAAATATCAAACATTTTAATTATTTTTTAACTTTAATTTCTCTTTCAACTTTAGGTATTTTATTAACATTGAAAAGACAAAAATATTTTATATTATTATTAAATATATTTATACAATATAATAACATAATTTAAAGTAAATCAATGTGGGTTGATCGGAATAGTAGGTACCACTTAATCAAACATAATTTAAACTTGAGCTTATCCACATGAATTTTTTTTAAAAAAATCTAACAATTTTTGATAGAAAATTCCAAAATTTTTAATGTAAATCAAATTTTTAATAACAAAAATAAATCAAACAAATTTTTAATTTATTCTCATGATTTTTTTTTCAAAAAAATCCCAATTTTTTTAAAGTCAAATAAGTAAAATTTTAAGAATATCGAGAAATACATTCCTAAGTCCAACGTTTTAAGATGTGACTTTTAGTTATGTAATTTCAAACCTTCAAATAAGAATCTTATATGATTATTCTTAGCTATTGCGAGTTGTGTCAACTAAATTAACCTAGTAACTTACTCTAGTGGGGGCTATGCGGCGATTTTGGTGCGCGAGATAAATGTAAACGTTCCAAATTTTAATTTGTTTCCCCTTGAGAAAGGCCAGCAGCTGATGTTTAATTCTTATGAGAATGATATACAACGATACACAATTATTAAATACATATAACGATGCACACTTCAACCCACATTTTTAAAACTTCATCAACACAGCCCCACTTATTTAAAGCGTCATATTCATAATACATCATTCAGAATCTAAAAGGTATAATTCGCATGATGTGCTTATTAATCATAATCCAAGGCCAAAATGGGTTCAAAATTTCACATTAAAACCATGATAACCATACAGGGCATAAGTTCTTCGGGGACAAAAGAGTTTGAGCAGTTACTTGACAATGAATTTGACAGGAAGAATTGATAATATACCAGAAAAGTATCCCCCATTACTTCAGTTTGGAGAGTAACTTCGGTGCAACCTGCATTCCAACTTTATGATTTATTAATAGTACTCGAGAATACAGAAACCAACAAAATGACTCAGTGATTGTTTGATTACTAAACTGTAATACTTACACATCTGTCAACACATGACCAGTAATCAAAATATTGTCCAGTGCAGTGTTTGTGACCAGTTTCATCACCTTCGATCCTTTTAATACATGCCTGTAGCAATTTGAAGAATTACTTTTCTCAGCTAAGCTAGAATACATTTGAAGAACAGAAAAATAAATAAATAAATAAATGAGGCGGGCGGAAAGTAAAAACCCTAACATATCTCTCTGTTTCTAAATTGTATCGTTCACAGAAAACTAACTCAAGGTATATATGACAAAGCACGTTACGTACGTCAACTAGAATAGCGAGAAAATAGGGAGGGAAGTAAGAGGAAGCCCAGCCACCCTAAGTGTATCTGTGACCTTTTATTAGCATGGATATTGAGCCTAAATCTCTACCCTAATCCAACAAATGTAATTTTGACGCACTGCATCTTAGAATCTTTTGCTTATACATCAAGATATGTGCAAGACTCCAATTAAAGAAAATCTTCTCCAAAAATATCTAGCAAATACTCGTTCACGTACTTGTGACCCATCTCCTCACAACCGAATTTCAAAATGCACCATTAAAAAATACAACTATTCTCCACAAAATATGAGAAGAAGAAAGGAAATGTACTTGGACAATCGCATTATTCCATGGTATAATAGTCCAGTTTCATCATTATTAGGCCTACTCACGAGGTTTGCTAAACTCAGATAATAAGGTCATATGCCAAAGCCAAAGACACTTGATAACATCATTCTAATGTTTTCTTTGATGCAGTGCAGTTCCTATAGTGGTATTTATTTCTTGTCTCTTGCTATGCTAGCACCCCCATTTTTTGTTCTAAACATTGCATAAATTGTCATTCCACGGCCCCCGTCATTCTTTTCGTATGCACTCACAATAGCAGGATACTCCATTTACATTTTTAGTAAACCATATCACAAATTTAAGTAGTGTAAAAGGAGCAATGAAATTAACCATTAACCACTAACCAATGAAACCAGATTACACCATTAGATAAAGCCAAAAAATATGAGATCAAAGTAATAACCAATCTACCATCAATTTCTTAAACTGACAAATAAAAGAAGCCTGTATTGATCACTTCAATTATGAATAAAGTTCAACTAATTATGATCTGGTTTACGATTCTAAACTTCAACAAGCGCACCTGATACTCAAGTAATGGCTTCACACATTTCGGTTTGCAAGAGTCTTCAAGATATCTCTTCTGATCAATAGGTTCCTCGTCAGCCCTGAAGCCATGATAAAAACCAAATATTAATGAGCAAAATAATTAGTAATGGAATGCCGGGAAGACGAAATGAACATGAGCAAAAGAAATTAACATTCAGTAAAATCTGTAGACGTCAATCATCACAATCTTATAGGACTAAAATCAAAACCACCATTTTCCAAAATATGGCACAATTTTCATATTTGCATGCTTACAAATCCTGTTGCAACATCCACCAATCCATGGCTCCCAACTATCAAACACAGACATGTTGAAATATCTGAATCTTTCACAAATTTAGCATTGGAAGCGTAGACAAAGTCCATTTAGACAAAATATAGTTAACAAAATTCCTCTCTCTTTCAGAACGCTGAAGACTAATACTATCCAACAGGTCACATATGCAATGTAACCAAGAAAAAGGGTTGGCTAACACATAGTCAATATATTTTGCACATTAAACCAAACAGGTGCACATATTGACATATGATTTCACCTTTTGTACAGAACAGAAGCACAACACAATTGAACTACAAGCAAATACAATGAAATGGTGCTTCTAGCCATAAATATCCATTAAACATTCCAACAAACAAAATTATGAATAAAATCCACTAAACTCACAGGGGAGATTAATGTAGCACTAACATAAGTGTTAAGTGCACCGAAAATATATACAAAGCATGCAATGAAGTGAAAGTAAACACGTATATCAAACTGACATGAAAGCAACTGAGACCAGCTAACATATCCCCATTAAACAACCAAAATCCCATCATTAGACTTATTCAAATCATACACATAAACACACAAACAGGAGAGTTTATCAAACTATGAGCGATCATCTGCACACAAATATAAGAATATGGACTGTATCACAAGGTAGCAATGAATGGCATCACCCACATGTAAGGTTGATATCATAGTTACCGGATTCCTTCATTTACACTACGTGATGCATACCAAATTCATCGTTCCACCTATCAAATCCTCTTTAAATGAGTATTTGTAATTTAATCACAAAACAAAAAAGGCGAACTGAGTACCAAAAAGAAACAGAGTTCTTTCATTTACCCTGTGTACGGTATACCAAATTCACCATTTCCACGCACCAGATCCTCTTTGAAGAAATATTTGTAATTTAATCACACAAAAGAAAGACGAACTGAGTACCCAAAAAAACAGCGTAGCCTTCATGTACGAGTACCCGGTAACTATGCTTGATACAAGGGGGGGAAAAAAAACACAGCTAAAATCCATAGCTGCAAACAACAGCTAAGTTCAGAAAGTCCTATTATTTAAAAAAATAAAAAATTGAATCAAACATAGAACACCACATGACCAATTACATCACTATCAATCATGCGAACCATAAAAAGCTCATATCGAGATCACTACCGCAATCCGACAAAAAAAAAAAAAAGAGAAACAAAATGATCGAGTCACAGCAAAAGTTGAAAACACCAGATTTGAAAAAAGGTTGCAGAGCAAGCGTGGCATTGAAATCAAAGATGAAAAAAATAATAATAATAGATCTGGTTGACGATGAGCGGAAGAGAGGAAGAATCTTACATTGAGGTTGGAAGAGCAGAGAGAAGCTAGGGCGAAGAGAGTGCAATGGGGGCAGAGAGAGAAAGTTGTTATAGAGAGAGAGAGAGAGAGGGAGAGAGAGTATGTTGGCGGAAGCTGGGAGTGGTTGTCGTGCATGTGTTTCGGATCGAACTCGTTTGAAGGTGTCAGCATACTTGGATCCGGGTTGGATCCGATTTTTTCTTTATTGGTTTTATGCGTGATTTAATATTTTCGTACCAAACTCGTTTTTGATAGAACGGCCCAAAGCCCAAATAAAATCGAGTCTTGCTATTATAGCCCGAAGGCTTTATGCAAGAAATGCCCGAAGCTTACATGTAAGGTGGATAACAAATCATGGGGTGATTGAAAATGAGTTTTGAAGAGAGTAAAATCTGCTAACAACAAAACGCAAGCCATAACTCCTTTGTTTTTTAAAAAGAAAAATTTCATACGGTCATTTCATAGAAACTGCTTCGGGTATTTTTCAATAAAAACTACCCTACCACTTTTTTTCTCGACGTGGATGCGCTACCATCTTAGGAAAGGCTACACCAAAAATGCCTCTCTCTTTTAGAATCGATCCAAGACTATGTTATCCCCAAAAAAGGAAAACAACTACAATGAGTCTGATAATATTTTTTTAAAATAAATCAGTATGATAACATAGTTTTATGAGACAAAGGACGCGAGAGAAAAATATTGTTTACTAAAAATACATAGTTAGATATATGCGTAACACTTTTTTTTTATTTCATTATAAAAATATTTAATATAAAATTTCGTATCAACTCATATTTTATTTGATAAATAAAATTTTTTAAATGTGAATTATACTAAAATTTCATCAAATAATAAATAACAAACTACTTGACATGCACTTTACAATCTATTTATTTTTGGTTGATAAAGTCGAGTTATAAATTTATGACAACTCGAAGAACAAAAGTACATGGGAATTTATCCTTATGCTGATTAACACACGCATCACAAGATCCACGGTTCCACGCGAACACAACTGGAATGGACGGGTGAGATGAGGCTTTCGCTTGCTTTCAAATTTCCGAATGAACGTAGATTCCCTTTGGCGCAGAAAAAGTCTCGGCGATGTTCTTCTCTTCTCTGTTTGGCTTCGGGAAAAGAGTCCAACTGTTTTCCTTCGACATTCCTGCACCGTTTTCCCGGGATCCAAACGCGTCCATACCTGGCATTTCTCCCGCGTCTCAGTGCCATTTGGCACTTGCCTCACCGAATATTTATAAAAAGCGGTCCACCTGAATTCACTTCTCTGCTGCGTAGAACCGCCTCACCTTGAATCGTGTCGGGCTCCAAGCACTGCTAAGAGTAGTTCAGCAGTGGAGAAGAGCTATGAATTACCTGATGGACAGGTCATTACAATACGGTCTGAGAGATTTCGTTGCCCAGAAGTCCTCTTCCAGCCTTCTCTAATTGGTATGGAAGCTACTGGAATTCATGAAACCACATATAACTCCATCATGAAATGTGATGTTGATATTAGGAAGGATCTTTATGGAAATGCTGTGCTCAGCGGTGGGTCTACTATGTTCCCTGGTATTGCTGATCGTATGAGCAAGGAAATCACTGCCCTTGCTCCAAGCAGCATGAAAATCAAGGTGGTTGCTCCTCCTGAGAGAAAGTACAGTGTCTGGATCGGTGGTTCGATCTTGGCATCACTCAGCACCTTTCAACAGGTTTGTGCTGTTGCCTTTCTCAACTAATTTTTCATTATTTCCATTTCTGTTTAATAATCAGTAGAATTGTTTAATATATGAAAGTCATTGGCTTCTTTGCTTTTTGTTTCTCCCCGCAGATGTGGATTGCTAAGGCTGAATATGATGAATCCGGTCCAGCTATCGTTCACCGGAAGTGCTTCTAAGTTGGCTCAAGTTTAGATAGATGGTGATCAAGTCTTCATACTCCCAGTATTGTGGCATATTTCAGTCAAGTTCGGCTGACTTATATCATGCCTTGGGTTTTTCTATTAGAGGAGATATGTCTAGTGTAGTGGAAGAATGAGTTTGTCAGTTGAGTATGTTTCTTCATTAGATGCAAAATGGTAGATTGGACTGAACTGAGTAGGTTCAGTTTGGTTTGATATTTTTTATTCTTTTTAATAGATTAGTTTTTGCCGCTGTTGTAGACTAGCAGTCGGGATAAGAATCCTCTCATGTTCACCATGAACATGACCATGATCATCTTAGAGAATGTCACAACTGCCCAAACAATTTAAATAAACAATTTAAACAAGTAGGGTTCAATTTAAATAT
Source organism: Nissolia schottii (assembly GCA_003254905.1). Classification (NCBI taxonomy): domain Eukaryota; kingdom Viridiplantae; phylum Streptophyta; class Magnoliopsida; order Fabales; family Fabaceae; genus Nissolia; species Nissolia schottii. The sequence goes on from QANU01031477.1 coordinate 247,940, forward strand.
TTGTGCCTTTTTTTTGTAACATGACATGGTCATGTTTATAATACTACTAGAGAATCCAAATCTCTTGCAGTTGTGGGAGGCTCACTTTTTTTCTTTTTTCTTTTTTTTTCCATTTTCAGTTTATTGCAAAGACTTTACCATCTTAGCTACCACCTCAATGAACTCAATCCATCATCAGCTTTACTGATATTGTGCAAAATGAAAAGCTATAATTACATCGCGTGTTTTCAATTGCTATCGTTGAGTATTGGACAAGAAATGACAACAAAATATTATAAAATTGTTAGTTTTACTTTAAAAATAAAATTGAGACATCTTGTTAAGAATCATTCACAAAAAATAAGATTGAAGAGAGAATGAAGGTTGGAGAATGTAGTTTTGTGTGTAATTCTCTGCTACTCTTATTCAATATAACTATGAAATATATACAAGAAGAGGTGGAGGTAAGCCGAGGGGCCCACAGCTCATCAAGAGCTGCCAAGGACAAACACACCACACCACACCAGGTACAGCAACAACCAACAGAAAATACAGGGTCAAGCCGGAGCAAATGCAGAGGCATTACCCAAAACAGAAAAGATACAAACAAAACAGAAAAATGCAGAAGCATGTCTAAGCAAAAATAAAAGGCTAAGTAATTTCTTGTATGGAGCATTTTTGCATCAGTTGGGCCTGTGTGTGGGTTAGGCTGATCCTTTGTTAATCATTTCTCTCAAAAGCTAGAGAAAGATAGTTGTTGAATTCCAACCTTGATGACCTTCATTTTTAAACATTGTACATGCTACAAGGAAGAAAAAAAGTTCTTGTATGACGAGATGCATTAAGATATAAATCATTCATGGTATCTGAGCTTTAACCAAGAGTTCTAAAGTTTGATTTTTGTCGATTTCCATTTCTAAAATTATTTAGGAGTGAGATGATTGTTTCTAAAAAAAATTGATGTTCATGTTTCTAAAGTTCATGTTTCAAGCAAAAAAGACCTCTTATACATAACATAATGTAAGAACCTAAGAACAATCACAAAACAGTGGATTCAAGGACAACATTAACCTTGATGTTGTCTTTTTGTGTAAAAACATATTCTGTACTTGCAATATAACAATGAGAAAGGATTTCAAAATCACAGAATCTTATTTTGTTCTTTACTAAATATAAAAACGACACGCTGTTATTTTAATTTGGTTAGCAAAGCAAAAAAGATTGGTCGATTGATGACTACAATCAAAGCCCATTGTTTTATACGCTGTAACTTTGTTCCGTCAAAAAGGGTTACAATTAATCCTATGCTAAATAGAAGAAAGGAATTATAAAATAAGTGCAACCGTTGGCCTCCTCAAAATTTTGCAGGCTATTAGGAAAACCCAAAAATCCAAAACCCGTGAAACGATCCTTTGTAAACCTTCTTATAAGTGTGCTTTCTCTCATCATTAACAAAATAAAAAGGGGAGAACGATCAAGAAATTAAACTTGGTTAATTCTCCCAATCAATTAATAATTAACTCATTAAAATGGGCAACTGTGGTCTCTGTGGTAGCAACAGTAAGACCAAAGAGGGATATTTAGATTTTTTTAAGAATTAAATTTTAATACAAAATCAATAAAAGAGAAATTTATGAATGATCAAAATCTTCATATAACCTTTTAATTTAATTGATTACATAACATTTACGTAACTTTTAATTTTGGTCATTTAAGTATAATTTTATGGTCAAAATTGACTCTACTTTCTCTAATATATAGTCGGCCCCTTACTTAAGTCATCTATATACGTATATTTTACTAAGGCACTAAGGAGAGGGAATGGGAGTTAAATCTTGGACTCCCAACTTACAAGATGGAACAGGTGAGTTCCACTGAAAATTTTTTAGTTATATTTTGTAATATAGGAGTACATCATTGCATGATATTAAATGAAAATGTCAATACAATGCTACAAAATATTATAGGAAAGGTTTATACTAATTATACATCAAAATTGAATTTATTATTTTAAATAAGTATTATATGTTCTTTTAAAATATTTTATAACTAACTTGCAGCATCTCATCTCCTTGCATAGTTGATCATTTTATTCTGGGACTTGTTTATTGTAAATTGTAATGTCTGGAAAAATTAAAAATTCCCATAATATTTTGTCTATTTTGTATTGGCAGAATGAAGAGGAGGCACCGAAGAGAGAGGAAGTTGAGGCCGAGGCCGAGGCCGAGGCAGTAAAGCCAGAGCCCAATGAAGAAGAACCAAAGGCCCATGAATTTAAGGTTCAAGAAGAGACAAATAATGAGGCCTAGAGTGCTTAGAACGAGCACGCCCTTCTTAACGTAAACGAGATAATAAATACCAAAAAAATCAAATAAGAAGGGAGGGCCTATGACACTTTAGCTATACAAACTTTAGCTTTACTCTGACCCCAAAAGAAATTTTTTTTAAGAAAAAAAGAAGAGAGAGAGAGAGAATGCTCAGTTTTTTGCTTCAAGAGAACTTGATTAGATTTGCTTGGGTTTCGCCGTTTAGGGTTGTTGATTTGATCTAATCTTGGGAGATGGATATATTTTCTCTAGTCACGATGAAAGCATATTATGCAACATAATTGTGTTATGTGTGCTTATTTTGTATAGGATACTGTGTCAATTCACGCCTTATTCAAATCTAATGGTGGATAAACTGTTACTCAACACAGTGTGCACATAAAATGAATACACACAAGAGAGTCACACAACACTTCTATATGACCCATGTATGAATAACGCCATTGGCATCTTACTGCATGGGAACTGCCTATGTTGCTTAGAGCTTATAGTGTGGCTAAATATTCGATTACGGACATAACTAGTATGAGCTTCCGTGAATTTCACGGATTTGTTAAGTTTGAAAACTTATCTGTTTGGTTCTATGTATTTTTATCATTATAAAAATAATTTCAAACGCCCTTCAGAAAAATTCAAACGAGTGACTACACAAACTTAAAGAATAATTGGCTAAACGAGTAACGATGAATGTAGCACCAATCGCATCACACAAACTATACAAAATCGAAAAGGGATAGTTCCTGTGCTTTCTCACTCATAAAACAGGTTCAAGTATCATACTAACCTCTATTCTTTTTTTTGGATTTCATAATTAAGATGTAGAAATTTCCAATTTAATTAATCTTGCTAGACAACACGGACCCTTTATTTGTACAAAATTTTTGTTATTAGAATGCTCTAGAGCTCTTGAATAAGATGGTAGAGCTATTAGGGGTGCTTTCTGTGTTAAAAAAAAGGAAAAGAACGTTTATATGTTTGGCCTTTTAAACTGTAGCTATTTCTTTTGTACAAACTAAGTGAATAAAATAACATTATAATAGATACCATGCAAGTAAAGGCCAAAATAGTTTTGTCATTTATTTATATCAGTTTATTTAATTTGATCCTAGATCTTTTAAAAAGTTAAATTTTTCTGTCTATTTAACTTTGAGACGTCAATTAAGTTTGTCTTTTAAAAATGTGGGTGTGAGGCTATGGTTGGATGTGTATTTATATTTAATTACCTATTATGCTTTATTTATTTTTAAAAAAATATAATGTTTAATTAAATGAGAGAATCACTAGTATAACCAAATATCAAGACATAACCACGTTTTCAAAATGTGGTTAAATGAATTCATAACAAATTTGCCGGCAAAGCAGTCTCTACCGCAAATTTATGCACAACTAAAACCTATTTGTGGTAGAAATGTTCCCTTTGCGGCAGAAATTTCCGCCAGAAAGTCCACCATCAATTTGCAACAAAACTCAAGCCCTCTGCAAATTTGTGACGAAACTCGGCGACAACTGCAAATCAGTTTCTTTTGAACACTTTACTAACAATCATGATTCCGCCACAAATGCATTTTTTCTCTGCAGATAATGTACTTCTCCATCGCAAATTGCGCACTATTTTTCTAATAATGTGGTTAAAGTTTTATGCTTGTTGTTAGGATCCAATGATTAAGTGGTGATATTAATAAGAATCAAAAGAAGATTCTTAAAATGTTTATTAAACAAGGGAAAAAACAAGGACCAAATTAAAAAAGCAAGAACTTTAGAGGAATACAACATACAGTCCCTGTCAGAACAATCCGAGCCTGAGATGTTCCTTTCTTGTTTTCTTTGAGAGTGTTACATATAGTTGTTTTGAATGTTGAGTGTCATCGATGGAGTTTAGGTTCGTGCTGGATGCAAACGGAGATATCGAACTGCAAGCCAACAATGGAGAAAAGGAATCTAGTATACCAAGGCCGTGTGCCATCCACACCTCATCATTTTCCTACCTTGTTTACTTTTCCAGTTGTCTCATTTTTCTTTAATTTGCATCCATGGCAGACTTTCAATCGTTCAACGGCAGCACTCCAGCCACCTCCAATGAAACCAACCCAATCAAGTTCTTCATTGCAGTAGATGTGGAAGCCGATCGAACAGAAAGAATTAGATCATCAGGAATAAGAGGTTGAGGTCTTTGACTATGCCAAACAGGTGCAGTGGCTGAGGGCAGCTGTATTGGGCGCCAACGATGGCTTGCTCTCCACAACATCCCTAATGATGGGCGTTGGAGCCGTCAGAGAGGATATCAAGACCATGATGCTGACAGGGGTTGCGGGTATGGTGGCCGGCCAGTGCATGCAGCATGGCCATTGGGGAGTTCGTCTGCGTCTATTCCCAGTATGACATTGAGATCTCTCAGTTGAAAAGGGAGGGAAAAATTGTCACTAGAGATGATAAGTTACCAAATCCATTTCAAGCAGTGCTGGCATTGGCCCTCACCTTTGTTGTGGGTGCAGTGGTGCAGCTGCTGGCGACGACGTTTATCCACGATTACAAGGTGAGGTTGGGGGTGGTGGTGGCTGTTGTCAGCCTTGCCTTGTTGGCATTAGGATGTTTTGGTGTTGTTTTACGGAAGGGTCTAATGGTGAAGTCTTGTTTGAGGGTCTTGATGGGAGGGTGGGTTGCCATGGCTGTTACTTTTGGATTAACAAAGCTTATGGGCCATGTTGGAGTTTGATATTTGCCTATATTTTGGAAGTTGGAGAAAAAGTCTCTATGTTTGTCAAATTTGGCACCACCATGCAGCTAACAAACCTTATATATGTATAAAGATTTATATTTCTCTTTCCTATTAATTATATTTCAACTTGTTCTTTCTCTTTCTAATTTCTCACGATCTCTCTGTCTTTTCTCTCTCCAATCGCCCCCTTTCCCTCTCTTTATTTTCATGCTGCCTTACATACGTTGCCTCACTCTCTCAGTTATTTTCATGTGCGCCGTCACCTGTATGCCGCTACATCACGTTCTTCAACCGCCGCCCCCCAAATAGCGTTCACGTCCTCCATCACATAGACTCACATCATCTCTTCCTCACGTTGAAAGACGGACCCAACATGTCCTTTGTTGTTTCTAAACAAACTCACGTATTGAGTTTGATCAAGCATTGATACATTGAACAATGAACAAATTGGTTGTCTGACAATGAGCAAACTATAATATAATGCATAAACAAACACTCCAATAAGAGATACATATCGAATGGGACAAAGGGATTGTTATGTTTAGAAATTGTATTTTTGCTAATCTAGTTGTGTAGTTTTGTTCATTGTGTGTTTATGGGTTTGTTCGTTTTAGTAATAAGTGTTTGTTCAGTTAAGTTAGCAGTGTTTGTTCATTATATGTGTATTGGTTTATTCACTTATCGTTTATAGGTTTGTCCATTTTCAATGGAAAAGTTTGTTCAATTCATGTAATCGAGTTTGTTCATTTTTAGTAAGTAGGTTTGTTCACCATAGCTATATGGGTTTGTTCGTTTTAGTAATAAGTATTTGTTTAATTCTTGTATTGAGGTTTGTTCATTCCAGTTAAGTAGGTTTGTTCAATACAGTTAATTAGGCTTGTTCATTTTATATGGACAGGTATGTTCATTATTTGTATATGGGTTTGTTCATTCCAGTTAAGTAGGTTTGTTTACTACAGTTAAATGGGTTTGTTCATTTTATATGAACAGGTTTGTTCATTATTTCTAATAGGGTTTGTTCATTCCAGTTAAGTAGGTTTGTTTACTACAGTTAAATGGGTTTGTTCGTTTTATATGAACAGGTTTGTTCATTATTTCTATTAGGGTTTGTTCATTCCAGTTAAGTAGGTTTGTTCACTATAGTTAAACGAGTTTGTTCATTTTATTTAGAAAGGTTTGTTCATTTTTTGTATTGGGGTTTGTTCATTATAGTTAAGTAGGTTTGCTCACTATAGTTAAATGGGTTTGTTCATTTTATATGGACATGTTTGTTCATTGTTTGTATTGGGGTTTGTTCATTCCAATTAAGTAGGGTTTGTTCACCATAGTTAAATGGGTTTGTTCGATTTAGTAATAAGTGTTCGTTCAGTTTGTGTATTTGGGTTTGTTCATTCCAGTTAAGTAGATTTATTCAATATAGTTAAATAGGTTTGCTCGTTTTATATGAATAAGTTTGTTCATTATTTGTATTGGGGTTTGTTCATTCTAGTTAAGTAGGTTTATGTTCATTCTTACTATGTAGGTTTGTTCACCATAGTTAAATAGATTTGTTCACTACAGTTATATGAGTTTGTTCGTTCATGAACATGTTTGTTCATGCTTATTAAACACTACAACTCAATATGAACAAACACATTTTTCTAAGAATGAACAATCTCTAATACCCTATATGAATAAACTCTTTAACTCAATTTGAACAAACTTGTACATCCGTCATGAACAAACCAAAATGGGGGTCTTTAACAAACTAAAACACGGTTTATGAGCAAACTCATCACACTTTAGTAAAACCGTTCTTCATGACTATTGTTGAAGAGTGTTCCGCCGGAGAGGACAATGTGAGGGAGCACGAAGAGTGGCGTGAGGTTCGTGCCTAAGGTCAGAGAGCTGTCATCGAGGGCGAGTTGAGGGCAGCGTGACAGTGGTTCACAACGATCTTGGAGGATGGACTTGCAGTGTTAAACGGGGACGGAGTCGAACGTTGAATAGCGAATGGAGTAGCGACTCCGACAACGGCTGGGTTAGGTTGAGGGCGACGTGCGGAATGTTCGGAAAGGAAGAAACAAATTTCATTGGATTTGGGTTTGGGAAGGTTAGGGAGATGAAGAGTGAATGTGAGAGGTTAGTAATTTAAGAAAGGATTTGAGATTTTGGGAGAGGAATAGTGAATATGAGGAGTTAGTAATTTTGGAAAAGATATGAGATTTTGAGAGATAATCTGAGATTTTGGGGGTTTGTTCAGAATGCGAGGGGTTATTGATTTGGGGGAAATAAATTAATTGGTTCAAGATGTATAAAATTCTTTGATGGTTATACGTTAGTAGTTTTTTTGGTGTACACATAACACCACTTGAAAGTTGGAACGCTTTTTTTTTTATTTGGATTCTTTGGTAGATATGTCATGTTATGTATGTACGTTATATGCATGCCAATGCTTTCACGCCAATATGTACCAAATCAGGTGGTTAAATTAAATAGAAATTTGGCTTTTTGAGGACTTCTTTGACTTTTGTTTTCATTTTTAAGAGTTTTTTTATTTGTTTTTATAGAATTTTATAACAAAAATAATGAAAATATGAAACCAAGATTTTTG
>QANU01031477.1:256043-276364 GCA_003254905.1 Nissolia schottii
TATATATATATATATATATATATATATATTTGTTAATATAATCTCTTATATCATATATTGATTTTAGCAAAGCAATGTCTCACTTCGGTTTAGTTTAATAAAGTTTTTTGAAAAGATATTTCTACTCTCAAAAAATATAAATTATTTTTGTGTTTAGTATACCAAAAAGTTGTCCTATTTTTTAGAGTTTGAAGTGCTATTGAAAATGCTCAAAATAAGTTTTTTTTAAAACTAGCTCTGGTTCTTTAAACCTTAAAAAGACTTATATAACCTTAATTTTTAATAAAAACTCAATATTGTCATTAATAAATAGTGAAAATATAAATTGTTTTTAATATTTATGCTTTTTTTTATATATTGTTATATTTTAAGAGTAACTTAATAATATATTTACTAAACACTATATTCTTGTGACTTTTGCTTATTTGAAAGTAATTTTTATATTATTTTACAAAATATTGCTAATATGATTTTTTTTAGGAGCAGTTAGATAACTCAAAAAACTTAAAAACTTTTAAACAATAACAATGTTACCTAACAAAAGCTTAAACCAGCGTTAGTAAACAAAGTTAAAAATAATTTATAATATCGGACTAGATAAAAAAAATACTAAAGACATATAAAAAATATCAGAAAAAGAAGGATAAAAAAAATCACAGTTTTTTTTTCTTTATGTCTATCTTGATGTCAACTTCGATGTGCAAATACTGAGCCTCAACACAAGATTTTAGAAATCTTTCCTTTTGAGTTGAGCAATGACGACACGTGCATGGGATAGAAAGGTGATTAGAAAAATGCTTGCGAATTCTTATTGGATTTGGCAACTCTGTTGGCGAATTCCTATTAGTGCATATATCTGGTCTCCCCATTGAGGGACATTCTATTACTGGCCATTCCCAAGATTCACAATTGGGGGATCACTGTGAGGAGCTGCTTTGTGCTCGCCCCCCAGAGCGGACTGGGTACTCCGGATCACGCATTCGCCTGTCGTGGTTATCTAATCTACTTTCCCGTGTGCCTGGCGACGATGCAGACGCAGTATTTGTCCTGCAGTATGCTCGAGCATACTTGCTTCACTTCATCGGAGGCACATTGTTTCCTGGCCATTCAGGGTCGTGGGTTGTGGGTCTATGTACCTCCCACTGCTAGAGGACTTGGAGCAGATTGGGACATATAGCTGGGGTTCAGCTGCAGTGGCGTTTATGTATAGGGAGTTGTGCAAGGCGACTAATTATGATGCACACGACATTGGAGGTCCATGCACTATCCTCCAGTATTGGGCGTGGCATAGATTTCCTCGCCTTGCCCCTGCCCTAGCTGACCACGGCGAGGAGGCAATCTGGATGTGCTATGAGGCTGATCGTGTACCTCTTCGTCCGATGGGATTCAAGTAAGTGTTATTTATTTGTTTGTTTATTCTTTTAGCTTCCCTATTTTAATGTGTATTATATGATTAACTAATGCGTGTTTTGTATTTAAATTTGAACTAGGTGGCATGCTCATAAGGTTCTGGGGGATTCGCCACTTCATGTTCTTCATTACTATCGTCGTTTCTTTGATAACTTGAGAAAAAATGAGGTAATTATATATTTGTTCATATATATTATTCATTCAACATTGGATTGTAATGTTCATACTAACTTGTTGACTTTATCTTCAGGTTGTGTGGGAGCCCTACACCGCAGAAACCCTAGATCTGCTCCCTGACTTTTGCAAGGCTGGGCACACCAGTTGGCGGGTCATAGTCCCTCTCGTCTGCTTCTTCATTGTAGAGTGGCACCAGCCTGATAAGGTGATGCGCCAGTTTGGTATGGATCAGCCCATACCAAGGAGACCACATCAGCCCGATCGTCTACACAATATTACCCTAGCTGGAAGGTCCGATCAATACTGGCCAGATATGTATAGACAATACATTGGCTACTGGGATGATCGGGCTGCACAGATTGTCACTCAAACACCATTGCATGAGCCTTTTACTGCACGCTGACAGTACATGCAATGGTACAAAAAAATCACAATACGTTGGATCAATCGAGCTTCGGCGCCTATAGGAGCTGTGGTAAGTTATACGTCAATAATTTGTTTTAAACATTTATTTTGCACCATTGCTGATAATTACGTGTTTCAATTTGTCAGGGTGACATTGCGGAGCAACAACTGTGTTGGTCTTTGGATCCTCATTCTACAGCATTTACCATGGACAAGCTTCGAGCATCAGCTGAGGCTATCCTATCAGCAATCCAGGAGCATGACCGGATTGGGTTGGAACAGTTAGCTCCTTTTTCTACGACTACCATTCCACCACTGACTGGTGCCGATGAGCGAGGCGATCGGAGGCCACATCGTAGAAGAACTGGATTAGTTGATGGACGAAGACTTGTACGTAGTGCTAAAGTGTCTGAGTCCACTCCGCATGAGTCCACTGCAACACCTACTGCTGATGCTGCCAAACCTCCAACTCAGCCATACCCTCCACCACCAAATTACCCTTACTCACCACCACCATACCATTACCCTTACCCACCACCATCATACCCTTACCCATCACCATCATCATCATACCCTTACCCATCACCACCACCACCACCATCACATTCTTACCCCTCGTATCCTTACCCGCCGCTCGCACATAGTTATCCATCACAGGTTGGCCCGTCTGATGCTCGTCCTAGACCGCCACACACTGATCCTAATCCTGAGCATTAGTAGATTTATTAGTTTTAATTTATGCTTTTTGTTCGCTTTGTTTAAAAACGTATGTATCGATATTTTAACTTATGTATTTTAATATATGCAATTTTATGCAAGACGTGCAATTTTTAATACATATGAATTTCTTATCATTATCAATGTTATAATTGACAGAAGATAACCATTTAAGCTTATAAAAATTTAGTGTTTCATTACGATTAGGGTTGTGGGTATAGTTAAAAATAGCAATTTATGTGTTCACATTCGTCAAACCGGTTAGCAAAATTCAAGAGCTAAACCAATTGATTAGGGTTTAAGCCTATGCTTTGATTCGCTAATGAAAAAATGAGAATAGTCTTGCGGTTGATCACGGGGATTAGGGTTTAGATTTAGGGCCAAATTGGTTTATTACGGGGATTAAGGTTTATGTTTAGGGCCAAACCAATTGATTACGACGATTAGGGTTTAGTTTTAGGGTTTGTGCCACGTGGCTCTGAGATTCGCCAACGCGGGCGGCTAATTCATGTTGAATTCGCCAACCGCGTTGGCAACTTTAGTGAAAATAATTCATTTTGATTTGTAATGAATTCGTCACCCGTGTTGGCGAATTTAGACCATATTCGCTAACCGCGTTGGCGAATCTGACATGGCCTTCCACGCGGTCCGCGGAATCCATGTCAGCTCAAACAGTGGTAGTTTGATAAAATGTTTTGAAATGAGGGTATTTTGGTAATTAGTTTCTCTAGTAAGGATAAAAGAGTAAAAAACTCCAATAATTTCCAACTTGATTTGGTACAGCTGTGAAACCATTGGCGTAACCATACATCAAATTTAAGCGTATGTCTCTAACAAAGAATCAAAATAAATAAAAAGAAGGAGGGTTCCCAAATGTAGCCATATCTCTATCACACTCCAAGATGACCCACAAGCTTGGTTAAGCCAAAAGTAACAGCCATGGCAACCCACCCTCCAATCAAGACCCTCAAAGAGGACTTCACCATTGGAGCTTTCCCTAAAACAGCACCGAAACATCCAAACACCAGCAGGGCAAGGCTGACAACAGCCACCACCACCCCCAACCTCACCTTGTAGTCGTGGATAAACGCAGCCGCCAGCAGCGGCACCACTGCGCCCATGATAAAGGTAAGGGCCGACGCCATGGCGGCTTGGAACGGGTTCGGGAGGTTGTGGTCGTGAATGACTACCTTTCCTTCCCTTTTGATCTGAGAGATGTGGATGTCATACTGGGAGTAGACGGAGACGAACTCTCCAATGGCCATGCTGCATGCACCGGCCACCATACCCGCAACCCCTGTCAGCATCATGGTCTTGACATCCTCTCTTACGGCTCCAACGCCCATCATGAGGGATGCCGTGGAGAGCAAGCCATCGTTGGCGCCCAATACAGCAGCTCTCAGCCACTGTGCACGTTTGGAATAGTCAAACACCTCAACCTCATGCTCCTCCTCTAATTCTCCCTGTCCACCTTCCACGTCTAAGTGATCAGCAATCTTTGATGGAGTGATGTTGTTGTTGCATGATGGAATGTTGGCCATGGATGCAAAGAATGAAAATTAATTAAGAGACTTAATTGGATCACGAGATGAGATGAGATGAGATGAGATGATGGAGGGTGGAGGCCACACCGTCTTGGGATTTATAGAGGGGTAAGAAAGTGGCGTGTCTTATTGTTGACAAATTATTGGATGCTATCCCGTGTTAATTAGAAAAAGTTAGTGTTGTGGATCAATAGTATTATTAAAGTTATACTAGCTGTAAATAAACACAAAGTCTTAGAATTTGGATTAATATTGAGAGAGAGCGGTCAAGGTCAAAGTCACACACACTTCCAGATGAGCCACAACTTAGAATTTAAGAAACGATTCCGATGATAGATAACATACATACATACATATATAGCGGTTTTAAGTGTTCATGTCAGTGTGGATAGATAGGTTGGGGGGGCAGTATCGGACGTGAACACGGTATAATTAATTAGTGTCGGAGATATCGTCCCTCAAGCAAGAAACGGAGGAAAAGAATCGGTGGTGACAGTGACGAGGATAGGCAGTTCTCAGCAACAGATAGGAAAGCTAAAATTCTTTTCGTAAAATCAATGAGTATTGGGCGGCAAACAATAACTTTTTAAATTAGGTCAGCATATAGTATATATATTCAAACACGTGTCCATATTTGACCAGTTCATTTCCCTTGAGTTTCAGAATTTATTTACAAGAATATCTTTAACAATTCTTAGGCGCCATGTTTTATACCATTTAATGTCCAATATGTAAGTCTTGTGCCTTGATGCGAATTTTGTAACACTAAGAAGTGCATTAGTTCGTACAAATAATAAGAATGAGTATTAAAACTCAAAGTTATTGAACCTACAAGGATAATATTACATAAGATTTTAATTGGCAAGTAACTCAATTAAATTGATTGGAAGAATTTTGAAATTTTGGTTTTAAAAATAATAAAACAAAATATATAAATAATAAGGAGAAAATAACAACTAAATAAAAGGTGGGAAAGGTTATGAGATGGATACTAGGGCAATTGACTTCACCTACTCTAGACTCGCTCCGGCATGGTCATAGACAAACACGCACAATTATCCTAAAACATTATTATTCAATTATTAATCTAGTTAACTAATGTTCAAGGTTCCTATCCTAATCACAAGCATCTTTCGAGGTTGAACAATTATCTTTACCTAAAGTGACTAACCAATTTCTTGGCATAACCTAATCTATTAAAAACATGAATGATTTGTGAATTCCTCACACACGACCACATTAATTGCGTTTGTTCCTCTCAGATTGTCGCTCAACCTATGATTTTTATAACAGAGCACTCTCGCATTCCTTTTCTCAAATTAATGCAAGACAATAATTAGCATCGATAGAAAAACTGAATAACAAAGAGGTTTTATGATAACATCATCTTAGTTTATAATGGAAGAGGGACAAGAAAATTAAGAAAACAAAACCAGAAAGTAGTTCCATGGAAGAATAATTGTAGAGACTTGACTTGGAGACAAATTGAGATCTCTCCCTTATCACGTTTGTTGCGGTCGTGATAGTGGCGAGTCACCAAAGGCCGGCGCCGACCAGGCTATCGCCGCTAGGGCATTCGCTGGCCGGGGGAGGGGTTTCGGTTTGCATTCTCTCTCTCTCTCTCTCTAAGCTTTTATACTCTCTCAACCTGTGCCCCCCTCTCTCTCTCGGTTTCTGGCATCGCCGCTGTCATGGCAGGTTGCCGATGGCGGCAAACTCCTTCCTCCCTTCGTTGGTCTCTCTCTCTTTGCTCACTCTCTCTGTTCTCTCAATTTCTCGCTCTCTGCTCACTCCCTCTCTCCAGATCTGTTCCCTCTCTCTCTAGATCTATCTTTCTCTCTGTACATGTTCACTCTCTCCCTCTCTCGGTTTGCACTCTCTGCGATTCTCTTCTGATGTATCTCTAAAGTAATTCTTTTTTACAGAAATTTTACAACTTTGTAGTTGGAGCCAAGTCGAGATTCATCATTCATCAAGATGCAAATTCGTGACAAAGTTAGCATAGAAGAAACTTCAGCATATTTTCATCAAAATCTTTCTAAATCACATTCAAATTTATTTTTTCTGATCTAAATATTCTCTTCAATCTTATCTCTTATCTTCTTTTGATCTTCAATGATCCTCTTGAGATTTATTGTTTTAAAATTCAAATAAAAATTAAAAAAAAAAAAGATAAAACCAATAAAATCTAAATAATTCTATAAAATGCAAATTATCCTAATTTATGCCTAGAAATAAATAAAGACCTAAAAATCCGTTAAAAATACTTAAGAAACAACCTAAGAAAAGACTCAAATTAGAGAGTTATCCATGTTTATTTACCACTAATATCATTCTAATTACACTTTTAAATGCAAATACTAACATGATAATGGTTAAATATTAAGTGATCCATACTACTAACTTTTTCTTAAGACTCAATGTCCCAAACACACCACACTTTTCTGATCCCCCGGCCCTTTATAAATCCCAAGACGGTGTGACCTCCACGCTCCATCATCTCATCTCATCTCGTGATCCAATTAAGTCTCTTAATTAATTTTCATTCTTTGCATCCATGGCCAACATTCCATCATGCAACAACAACATCACTCCATCAAAGATTGCTGATCACTTAGACGTGGAAGGTGGACAGGGAGAATTAGAGGAGGAGCATGAGGTTGAGGTGTTTGACTATTCCAAACGTGCACAGTGGCTGAGAGCTGCTGTATTGGGCGCCAACGATGGCTTGCTCTCCACGGCATCCCTCATGATGGGCGTTGGAGCCGTAAGAGAGGATGTCAAGACCATGATGCTGACAGGGGTTGCGGGTATGGTGGCCGGTGCATGCAGCATGGCCATTGGAGAGTTCGTCTCCGTCTACTCCCAGTATGACATCCAGATCTCTCAGATCAAAAGGGAAGGAAAGGTAGTCATTCACGACCACAACCTCCCGAACCCGTTCCAAGCCGCCATGGCGTCGGCCCTTACCTTTATCATGGGCGCAGTGGTGCCGCTGCTGGCGGCTGCGTTTATCCACGACTACAAGGTGAGGTTGGGGGTGGTGGTGGCTGTTGTCAGCCTTGCCTTGTTGGTGTTTTCGTGTTTGGGTGCTGTTCTTGGGAAAGCTCCATTGGTGAAGTCTTCTTTCAGGATCTTGATTGGTGGGTGGGTTGCCATGGCTGTTACTTTTGGCTTAACCAAGCTTGTTGGTAGTGTTGGAGTTCGATAGTTTCAAGAAGCTTCCTGCACTTTTTATGTATTTCCTGAACTTTATATATATATATATATATATATATATATATATATATATATTTGGTAATACGAAATAAAATATATATATTCTGAAAAATGTTATTTTTATTCTTTATTAAAAAAATTATTAATTATCAGTTGGACTAACTCTCAACCAATGAATGTGTTATGTGCCCCTTTATATTTTATAAAATATTATATATAATTAACTCAACAACCTGTTATTTGTACATCGAAAAAATAGTCACCTAACAATCATGTAATAGAAAAATATACATTAAACAACATAAAAATAAAAATTACATAGCAGAGAAACATTGTCAAACACATAAAACAAGTAATATTAAACAATGTGTGCACGAGCACACATAAATGTTCAGTGACAATGTTAATTTTTTTTGTTTTGTAGTAACATTAAACTCACTTGTGCACGAGTACGCAGAAATGTTTAGTAACAATGTTTATTTCTCTATTGCTTAATGTTTGTTTATTTATTTTGTAATATTTATTTCTCTATTAATTGACTATTTTTTTAGATGTGTAAATAATATTTTTGTTGACTCAATATTCGTTTATTATATGCTTATTTGTTGGGTAAAAAAAGTTGTGTTGACACGGTCATCTTTTTGAGGTTAGAACATGTTTTCATTCTCTTTAAATATTTATTAGAATCTTACAAATCACTCATCAAAATGAATTTTAAATCAATAATAGAAATCAAACTCACGTGCTTTTAGAATATAAGTATGTTTACCAACGGGAGTTGGTCCAAGTGGTAAGCGGCTTGGTATCGCTTAAGCAAGGTCCCGAGTTCGAGACCTTATGAACGCAGTTATCCCCGCTGGGAGACTCACCCGCCATAGCCAGCTGCGTGACCCGGGTCGACCCGGATTAGTCAAGGCTAAGCCTTGGATACCGGGCAGGTAACCTAAAAAAAAAAAGAATATAAGTATGTTTTTTATCAGTTGTGTCAATCTTTTATTAGGGTTAGCGTACTTAATCTAGCTAATGTATTAATTAGTTAGAATGATAGACTGATCCTAATTAATACCTGTGGGTTGTGGCTCCTTAATTATATGCTTTAGTTATCTTACATTGCATCTAGTGTGTCCAAGAAATGGACTCAAAATTGTAGAGTTTGTTCCCCCTTGTATTTTTTTTAGGTTGTCTGACCTGGTATCCAAGGCTCAGCCTTGATTAATCTGGGTCGGCTAGGGTCGCGCACCTGGCTATGGCATTCTGTTACACGTACACTAAAAATCATTCACCATACATACACCTCGTACTTATATACATAAAGTTTGTGTTTTAACTCATGTAATGTTTATGTGCTTAAATAAGTATAGTTGAGAGTATTATTTACAAATTTGTAATGTTTGTAAATAAATTTGAAAATAAAGTTTGTGCATTATTAATAGTGTATATTTGAGTGTGTGAAATTGGGTGTACATGTAACATTTTTGTTTACCTAATTAAAGCATGCAGTGGTCATCAAAAAATTATCTCCACGTGAAATACCTATCAAATAAGGAAAAGTACGGCGTTCAAATAATTTTGGATATTTTTTCTAACAGAAATCCGTGAACCATCAACACGAATGAGGAATGACTCACAGAATCACGTCACTGCTTAGCATAGTTCGAATATTACTAATAATAGTACCGCAAGTCCACACACACTGAATTACAATACATAAAGAATTGTTGGGTTGAGAATTTGGGAAATATTTTTGAATCATCTTGTGTATAGGTAATATATTAATATTAGTATATGTTAATATAGAACTATTTTATGAGGAGTGTTAATATATAAATATGAACGAGTACCAAGTATTTTTATGTGTGTGTGCGTGGAGTGATGAAATTCACACTCTAACCGTGAATGAGATCAAGTCTTTCCTTAATCTAAATTTGATTTGCACAAAATAATATATCTCTAGCTAGGCGTGGATTATCTGAAAAAGGACATTAACCTTATAGACAAAAGGACACAATTCCAGTGAAGAGCAAATGCTTTTTCATAACGTAAATTTAAATGAGTGCCCATAACAAGACAAAACGTCATACTCAAATACCATAAATGATTTCTGACCCAAAAAAAGCACCATATATCCAAATACGACCAAAATTACCATGTATGAACAAATAGCAACGAAAAATTGTAGATGATTTTAAAATAATTGATATTATTGTAGTTAATAGAAGTTGGTTTATCTTGTTAGCCTTTTGCTCATATTTTATGATCATGATATGGATTTAATTTCGAATTTATTTTGTAAGCAGATCATTTGTATATATTTTCCTGTATTTGATCACTGAATCACTGATCAGTGAATAGGTTGCCTGACTTTGAAGTAAGATGAATATTTTTCTAAACTTACATATTTTTCATGTATTAAGAAGAAGAAAAGAGCACACTGTATTATTGCTCTCATTAATGCTTTCATATAAAGGACAAAGGTTTTAAATCTTTAGAAAGCAGTTGTTTGAATTTTGAAGGATATAAAAGAGAATATTTTTAATTTTACAAGCACGCGGTTAAACCAGATACTAGGATCAAATTATGATTACGGATGATCAAGCTGAATGATTTTGAAATTAAAGTAATGGAAGCAAATAAACACAAGCCAAGGGGAAGAATGCGTTCTCCATTTTGTGCTCTTGTGTGTCTTCTATTCCTTCCAAATAACAACAATACGAGCTAATGATGATTCTGAAAGTAAAATAAGCACAAAAAACTTAAGAGAGGAATACGTTCTCCGCACCCAAATTAAGCCAGTTGTGTTGTTTTCTTCTTTGTCCTTTTTCTCATCGAATAACGTGTAGCCAGGATAGTGACCTCCATCTCAGTCATAAGACAAATAGACAGTGACAGATTTTGCTGAAACTAGTAGTGGATAACATACATACACCCGTGCGATAGCCGTGAGATAATATTAATTTATATAACCATATATCATATGACTTATGAATTGTAGTTCAACATGAACAACAAATGTAGTAATTTTAATTTCATGCAAATAATTGTGCCATTAATATTGAATGAAGCCTTACAAAATTAAAAGTTTAATATATTTTTTAAAATTCTTAAATCAATCACTAGTAAAAATATTTAGAAATTTGTGCAATACATATCATTTCGAAATACCATGCACATGTCTTAACAACATTTTATAAGTTTGACAACAATACAAAAAATAAAATTATAACACCACAATTTATAAACTTGATAACTCGTTGTAGAGTATTTGGATTAACTTGAAAAGCCAAAGAGTAACCCAACTTGTGCATGTAAAATTCATTAGCAATTTTAAAATAGAAAGTACATCAATAAATGGTATACATTATATCTCAAAAGAAAGGTCAAAAAAACCCTCAAAGAGTGATTTTTTTTAATTATATAATTTAATCATAAAATACTCAAGAAACTCATTCTAAATCTTCAATGACAGTTTGTTATATGATGGAGTTAGAGTTATTCTTGTAACGAAAATCATTCAATCATGATTGTTCACGGCAATAATATTTGCTTCAATGACATTTCTCGACAACATGACAGGAGTGCCAATCTTTATATTAAGAAAGAGATATAAAATTATAAACACTTTGAGTATGTGGAATCTTGAAATTTATAGGGCATCGTCCCATCGAAACGACATTTCACATTTCTCACAATTTGTATCATTTACAAAGCCTCATGTATCATCATAAAAATTAATAATTTGATTCAAAGTTTGGAGTCTAGAAGCTGGATCAATGGAAGTATGTGTACATGACTGTAATTATGACTAATTTTTTAGTGAGAAAAATCAAAGTTAAACCCTTTCAAAAGCACTCCGCCACTTTTTGGAACCATTGTCTAAATCAATTTTGCTTAAAGAGTACACCTATGTGAGCACTAATGATTTCATTTTATATACCTTTCATTTTATATACCTTAAAATCAGAGACTTTATTCTTTCTGCTGCTGCTTTTCTTCCTTCATTAGGAGATAGGGAGTTGACCAATTCATGCATGATTTTTTTGTTGTACCAGAAAATGTTGTGCCATTTGACACTAATAATATTCATTGTCGGTTTTCAATCAAGACTCTCTATTTTCATTGATTTATAAATTACTAATGCCTTCATCCAAGTATTTTGGTCTAACACCTTCAATCCTAAAGTCCTTATGATAACCGTATGCTTGACTATAATAAGTGGTGAATATCAGGTGGGTAATGGGGTTATGTATCCGGTGTGCCACTAAAAAAAGCAGCACTTTAGATATACACCTAGAATCACCCAGTATTGTAGGTTTAATTTTTTAATATTTAATTAATTAACAACAAGAAGACTATTTTATCCCTTACTGCTAATCTAATTTTCAGTTCATACCACTCATAGCCCAAGTATTTTCCCAACCAAACCACTACCAAACATTGCTCCACCTCCATTCACCGCTGATGCAACTCACCTTAATTTTCTTTTAAAAAAAACTCTAGCAAACACAAAATAAAACCAAATTAAAATTTTTGGCATCATTTCAACTTCTTCTCCCCTCAGTGTCCATTTCAACTTCCTCCCCTTAACCTAATTAAAGAAGAAGAATTAATGCTATCAATTAATGATTTCTCACTTGTTGAATGTTGCATCACCCCATTTTGTTGCTGCTCATAATAAGATCACTTCTCATTATTGTTGCAACTATACATACTGCTTCAATCAAGTTCTTTGATTGCTTTCTCTGATTTAATGAGGAGCCACTCGAGGGTGTTGTTGGGTTTGGCAAACTCACTCAATAGCCAAATCCTACGGTCCCTCAAGTCTCGAGATGCATGAATCTTATTGTGCCTGTCTTTTTTTGCCGTCATTGCTAGTTTTTGAGTTGCCATCAACAAATTAAGAACAACATCGCCGATGAAGTTGTGGCTCTGGTGGGATGGTGAACGGCAAGATGGATGGCCGAGAGTTGGACTCTGTTTCTTCGTGAGCTTCCCTTCGTTGCCCTTGTGAGAAAATTGCTTACATCTCATCTTAATGACAATTTGGTAAATAAACACTCTACTCCATTTTTCCTTTTTTAATATAACAATAACATGAAACTGACAACTTGTTGGCACATGGCAACTCCTGCAGCTGCCTTATGCACCCTAAGAAAACTATTTGTTATTTCACCATTAGATTAAATTCACAACCAATCTAATGGTGAAAATTGATGGACAAGTTAGCTTATGGTGAAGGAAATGAATGCACATTCAAAATGTCACTTTTTTAGTGGCATACCGGAAACGCAACCCGGTAATGGAGCTAATGGTACAAAAACAAAAACAATGAACATGTGATCTTCTTGAAAATATTAGTAAGCATCAAATTTCATGAAAATTTCATGGATCTATAAAAAGGGTATGCACGCTTTCACAACAAAAAAAGGGTATTCACTTGCTTACCCTCTATATGCTCTCATATTGATGTGATCTTGGGAAGCTTTTCGGTGAATGGTTGTAAGGAACATTATAAAAGAAAATACATATGCATGTATATTTATTGTCCATAATGAGTATTTAAGTCTCGACTTTCTTATTGTCCTCTAAACTCTCTTTAAGTCTCAGCATTTCAAGTATTTAAATATCAATTTTTGAAATTAATAAGAGCCTACATAGCAATAAGAAGAATGAATCAAATAAGCATATAGATTAGTTTTCAAATTCTCAACCTCCAACAAAAGCTAAAAGCTGATACATAACACCAACATACACACATAGCAAAGCATTCACTTCAGCCAAAGACTTACCCAACTCCAACAACAATCAAGCCATCCCCAATCATACCTTCTTAAGAAGATGAATCACCTGAAATAAAACTGACATTTTTGTGACTATTCCTTCCAAAATCTTGAGACTACTCTAATCAACTTGGATGAGTAATCTATAGAAGGTTTGTTGTGCTGCCTCCACCTACTATTACTCAATGATTCGAGTTTTCAAATTGAAAGTCTTACAAAGATATTGCTTGACCAATGCTTAAAATATCCATGGCAAATAATTTTCAGCTAATATACTTATCATGCAGTTCCTTGCAATGAATATGTGGGTTATTTTCTCCACACCCTTAAAGTCTTTGATCCATTAACATGCAATGTCATTTAACACCAATTCATGGACAGAATTCTTAAAATATGTTCTTTTATGCAGGTTCAAATAAGTTATCCGAATATTAGTTGAGAGTTTCTATAGTTCAGTCAAAGTAATTTTATTTTTTTTCATTAGAAATTGTCTCAAGAAAGCGTTTCATTACCAAGTACATGAATCCTTTGGTTAAGTGAAAAATGTGCATGTCTTTATATTTTAATCATGAATCCTATTTTACTCATTTTGAAATGTGGTTTGTGCATGAATTACTCTTTTTTATTTGCATGTCCAATATTATTTTTTTTCATTAGAAGATCCATGGCTATATACAGATATATTCTAAATTAGAAAAAGAACATTAAAAAGAGTCTCCGTATGATCCATTATATTGAGTTTTCACAGAAGGCTTGTTGTGCTGCCTTCACTTACTATTACTCAATGCTTGGAGTTTTCAAATTGAAAGTCTCACAGAGATATTACTTGACCAATGTCAACATGAAAGCAAATCAACCATAAAATAAAATTAATAAAAGATAATAACATAGAATCATGACAAATGGAATAAGCATGAAAAATTGAAAAGGGCTGACCCTCACAATTATCAATGGATTCTTTAAGCTTCTCAAATCCCTCAAACAAAGAAAGACCTTATTTATCAATTTAACTACAATAATAATAAGAATAATCATTTTATTGGGGAAAAAGAAATTACCATACCCAAAGATAGGCAACATTATGCTGCAAAACAAAAGGCACTTTAGAAGCACCCCTAACACCTACTACACACCAAATCTTAGTTCATAAGATTAATCAAACTTTCAGTGTCACTAATCAAACACAAGCCAGTTTCTTTCCTTCAATACTAATTGTGAAAGAGTCTAATTCTAAGAAAGTGAAATAAGTGAAACACATAGAAAGTTACATCCAATTACTTCAACTAAGATAAAATAGTAGATAGCTATGATCAATCATGCTAATAATCTGTCAAATGGGTTGGGCATCATCAAGAGAGAAAGCAGAACAATATGAGTATTTCATGGATACAAACACAACATTTATTTTAACACAAAACCCAATTCATTGTTAAGTCTAGTTCAATCTCTTGTCAATTTACACAAAACTCGTGATACTCATTTACTCGTTGAGATTAAAATCTCAATCGTTTCACAATTTTTCGAAATCTCAAATAGAAAGATAGAAAACAAAAAGTAGAAACGTTGAGAAAAAATATACCCGCAAGTGAAGCTCCACTGTCTTGTGCACCGTGAGTTGTTACTTCCATCGAGAGAAGGTTAAGAATGACTTTCCCCATTCTTCCTCTTTTGCAGATCAGAGAGATAATCAAAGAGAGACTCATAAGGAGAGCACTCGGGACTCTCCGTGGTGGTAGATCTTTGTGGCCTCTCCTGCATTTGGGTTTGCATCTAGCCACTCTAGGTCTCCGTCGCCTCTACATTTTAGCAGCCTCGATCGGGTTTGGTGGTTTGTGAAAGAAGTAAGAGAAAAGAGATGCAAGAAGGAGAGAATGGGCGCGCAGAGTGAGAGAGAGCTTGGTGATTTTTTGCACATTACAACAAATTTTAGGCATTCACAGATTTCAACAAAACCTCAATTAAAACAATGTTTCAACCTAATAGAGTATCCAAAGAGAGAGAGAGACCTGTGGTCTTCCGCCGATTTTGGGCAATCTGAACTCGATGAGGCACATGGCGTAAGAAAATTAAATCGTAGAGGGAGGCGACGTTGTGACGAGCCTTAGAAGAAAGGGAAACGTTCGTGTGTAGCAGCGCTCCCAGGTCGCTGAAGTGGCTCGCTCATAGTGTCCCACGTTAGATGCATCACCCCTGGGGTCTCCTTCTCCCCCATATGAAAGGTTCCACTTTTTATGTTAGTGCTCCTTATCTTCAACCATTTTGGGGTAAGTGATTTTTTTAACGGTCTAAAAATCATGTGTTTATTTTATGCATGTTTTATAAAATTCTAAGAGGTAGAACTTAATATTTTTTTAAGTAGTTATAAAGTTAGTTGTTATTTAGAAACTTTCTTATTTATGAAAGTAGATATTTAATAAAAATATTTGTGAAATTATTTTAAAAAGTCATGAAACTATTTTAGAATGGGGACCATATGTTTTATTGCATTAAGTGTGTCATGTTGCATGTGTATGATATTAATGAATAAAGTCACGTTATGTTATCAGCTAAAATATTATGTTATCATGATTATGTTTTGTTATGTTATGTAAACCGTTTTCATGGAAGTTATATCTATGATAGATCTGTAAGTCAGTGACATCTCACTGATCATTGGTACCATTGTAATGAGAATCAGGATTACTTATTAGGGATCTATGGACTCAGATAACGTTTCCCCAGCTATCATAGCCTATGTGCTTGAGTAGTGCATCAAGACTAACTATCAGGAATCTATAACTCGAGTAGTGTATCCCCAGCTATCATGACCTAAATACTTGGATAGTGCGTCATAAACAACACCATAATACTCGAGAACTGTCTATCCTAATATCTTTCTTAATTAATGATTATATTTCGAATAAGATTACGTTTTATTATAAAGTATTACTATTATAAATGTATTCATATTTGTTATTATATTATGTATTACATATGTATCTCATGTTTTCAAAATGACTCATGCCACCGTGCGGACGGACATTAGAGGGTTTTCAAACTATGTGGGTGTCTATGAGGTTTTGGTAAAAGAAGTGTTTTTTCAAAGCTGAAGCAAAAGATTTTTATTAGAAGCATGTGCACAAATTCCAATTTTCACTGACATAGTTTGAATTGAAAATTTGGAGTTAGGAGGTGTCTATTGCACCTAATGTACTTTATTTTCATAGTATCACTGTTTATAATCTATATATGTATTTTGTTTATTTACTCCGGCTTGCGCATCTAAAAAATATATCACTTCTCCTGTTATGCAAATTTTGAAGTTGTAGTGTGAACGCGATATTGATATTGCTGTTTGGTATGTGCTTCAGACTAAGCATCTTTATAAAATGAATAGATAGATGGATAGATTTTGTACTCTTTTAACGTGTTGTTCAAGTGAAAACCAAACAGGATCGATTGTCCTTGCTCTATAGAATATGAAACATACTCCATAAACTTATTATTTAACGGGGCCGATACAAATGCAATAATTCATCTGTGCAAAGCACAGAGGCAATTCTGTTGACCCACAGCAGAAGCAATGCAATAAGGCCTAGCCTTGCCATCTTTGAACCAAGCAGCACGCTTGGCCACAAGCTCATCCAAGAAATCATCAAGCTTCTCTATGGTGACATTGGGCATGACCACGACGTGAGCAATGTTCCCCTGGCACGCCAGCTGCCACTTCCTAACGAAGTCCTCGTCGTGCGGCCGCTCGAACACCACGGTGCTGCTCAGCTCGTTCAGCATTGCCCCGATCCCCACGTCGACGAGGCGCCCCTTGAAGTAGTGAGCGTTTCTCAGGCACTTCTGGACCTCCTTCTGGAAGCCTCGGTAGCCTTTGCGGTTTAGGCTGTACCACAGGAATAGGGGCGCGTGGCCGTTACGGCTACCCATGATCGTGGCGTCCCTTGAGGCGAGGTACTCCACGTTCCTGGAGAGCGCGTTGATGTGCTCCAAGCGCGTTATCTGCACGCCGCAGGGCATGGGGCAGCCCACGAATTTGTGGCCGGATACGCTCACGCTTCCGATTGGCTTCTTGAAAGTAACTTTTGGAGCCTGATAGTTTGATTGCAATGTCAGAACATGCACAACGAAATATTCAACATCGTTCGTTGTTGCAACATCTCAAGAAGAGAGACTTACCGGTTTGACAAAAGGCATCATGAGACCAAACAAAGCCCCATCGCAGTGGATGTAGAACCTGTCCTGGGAGAATCCTGCTTCCTCGAGTTTCTTTATAACCAGATCAAGATCATCCACAGCTCCTTTCACGGTCGTACCTGCAAACCAGTTTCGGCGTGAGATGCACAGCCAACAAAGCGAAGATCAGAGCAAGAGAGAGAGAGAGAGAGAGAGACAGAGAGAACAAGTCCAATTGCCTATGTTGACATTCACTATTGCTGGCTTGTCCTTGCGAGAAAGAAGCTTGGCCTTGAAATCATCACAATCAATCTCACCAGAGCAGAGTGTGGCAACCTTGACGCACTCCACTCGGTACATGCGAGCCGCCTTGAAGACAGAATAATGCGACTCCTGAGAGGCATACAAGATCCCATCCGGCAGCACCTCCCTCCCAACAAGTATGCCATGGAGATTCCCTTCTGTGCCGCAGTTTGTTATGTAGCCCCAGTACTGATTCTTCTCCAGTTCCCACAACCGCGCGAACCAATCCAAAACACCAACCTCAAATTGCCTTGAGTGGACACCATAGTTGCTCTCGATAAACGGATCCCCCAAATTGTTTATAGAAAAATGCTGAAGTTGAGACAACGCACCATAGTCGAAATCCAGATTATAAGGGTATCCTGCAACGCAACTTTCACAAATTAAACGTGCGGTCGTTTTGGTATATCCTGATTAAGCTACAACACCCACCTAAATGATACTTGGTCTTTTCTGTTAGAGATTTTTTGTATCTAGCCAAGACACTCGCCATATAAGCTTCCCTTTCTCCGGTAACCTCTTCATCTGTGTCTGGCTCCACGACTTCAAGGCACATCGTGTGAATGTTTCTTCCCAGAACTATCTTCCCTTCGCTGCTCTGAGCCACGCCCTTCTCTCCAATGCCCCTCTCTCGGATCAAGGGTGGCGCCGCCGCGGGATTGTAATCCTCGGGTAGACGTTCCAGTGTTCCGTTGATGCTTGAATCAACGCCCAAAACATCAACACCTCCCACCATTTTCCTACTTGCAACAGATCAATTATTACAACCTGACATGACAGAGAGAGAACACCACTGACAAATTGAATAAAAATGTACCTAAAACTATACGCGGGGAACCAAAGTGCAAACAAATAAAGCAAGAGAGCAATGAGCCTAAACCCCACACATTACTCTCTGTCCTTCTATCAAATATACGAGAGGAAATGAAAGCACCATGAACGGAACCCGTCGCTTCTTATATGCAGGACGCGGAAATTAAACAAAATAGATTCTAGAAAAGTAAACTCAAAATGCTTAATTCCCATAGCTGAAGAAACCAAAACAGAGCAGAAAAAATAAGCAATTCAACATCTCCTCCAAGCATAACAAACAAAACAATGTAAAAAAGGAAAAATACAAAACTTAAATCCAGTATGAAATTACTAGCAAAATCCACAACACATGCATTACCAAAAACAACAACTTTGGAATAGAACAAACACACAACTCATGAAATCAAACCATAAAAGAATCAGCGTAGAAGGATAGAAAACAGAAAAAACAAAAATAATAATTAAAAAGCAAGGGCAGACCCAACTTTAGTGTAAGCTGCAGAGACAAGATTCCAATAAAGTGGGTCAGTCACAAACAGTGAGCTTCTCAGTGTCCGAAGAGTCGCAAGGGATGAAAGAGGGGGCACGTACCTGATTTATAGTTGCCAAGCGCAGATATTCTTTGTATAACCGCAGTATGAATGCAACGTAATAATAAAGTGCTACATTATTATACTAAACAAAATATTTATTTAATTAATAGTATAAAGTACACGTTTTGGGAGTTTGAGAAAAGATATTTCTTAAATCTAGCAAGAGTTTTTTTCTCATGTTGCTTCACTCATTATCCAATACTTTATTTATTACATTAAAAAATGTTAATTAAAGTGAGGGAGATCAAAATAATTTACAGAACTGAGTTATTAAAAAATACAAAAATGCTCCATGTACACCCAATATTCATACACCCGTACATACATCACCATTTTATACTGTTTCACTGTTTATTAATACGGAATACAACAGACTTTCAGTATTTAGAAAATACGTAATTCCACGCGCACTCCAATTACAACAGAATCTGATACGTAATGGTTTCTCAACCATATCGCAACAACATCTTCCATATCCACTTCTGAAACAAAAACACTAGCCCCATGGAATTCAAACTCTTTCATAACCACCTCTGAACCAAAACGCGAGCTCCATGGAAACCATAATCCTCCATGGAAATCAAAGTCACAAGTGCAATTCCACAATCAAAGCGTATAAAATCGTAATCTCATTTAGCTAGTGATCGAAAATGATAATACAAGAATCTGTGGCAATTTTTCGTCATTTTTTGATAAATTCCATGGAGAGTTTTTGATTTGGTGACGTTGCTGTGAAATTAAAGTGTTTTGAAGTATTATAACACAGAAAATAAAATGTGCAAACTTTATATGGGCGTATGTGCAAACATTAAGTGGACATATGTGCAAACATTATCCACAGAGCCATAGAAATGTTTTTGTTAAGGGAGATGATGTGCATTTTGGCACATTCTCAACATTTCAACAAATAATCCATAAAACACTATAATTTGTTGACACAAATTGAATTTTTATTTACTATAATGATTAAATATTAGATTGTGTGATATAATCATTAGTTGTGTCACAAATGCATAAAAATGCAAAATTTGATGTATTGCAGAATTATGCAAACTTTATATGGGCATATATGCAAACATTAAATGGGCATATGTGCATACATTATCACAGGTCACAAGTTTTGTCTTTGTTGAGTAAGAGGATGTGCATTTTGGCACATTTTCAACCTTTCAACAATTAATGCATAAATATTATAAATA
>QANU01031477.1:276440-305756 GCA_003254905.1 Nissolia schottii
ATGTATTGCAGAATTGTGCAAACTTTATATGGGCATATGTGCAAACATTAAATGGGCTTATGTGCAAACATTATCACAGGTCACAGGTCACAGCATAAGTCATGTATATCTTGTTCTTTTCCTTCCTCCTGTCAATTATGCTTTGTTTTTTGTTTTTGAATTTCTTTCTTTTTTAGTTAAAAGATGATAGCAAGCAGCAAAATCTTCAATGACTCATCTCTCTAACAAATCTTAGATCTTGCGCATGAGATCGCAGAAAACGACAAGGTCGACGAGAATGATGAGGTCGAAGAGAACGACGAGGTCGAAGAGAACGAAGAGGGTGAAGAGGGCGGAGAGCAATGAACAGTGAAAATTTTCGAGAAAGAGAACGAAGCGTGGGTTCACGCGCGTGTTGGTGAGAGTAGGAGAAAGAATAGATGAAACGGTTATTTTAAGGAGTCAGTATATTCTAATATGAGTGTATGTATGATGTGTGATATATGGGGGTACATGTAGCATAACTGTAAAAAATAAGTGCCTAAATCTGCTTACCGACCAAGGTCGGTTTTCCATACAATTGGATTCATTCATTTCATAATTCATAAACGATATGGATCCAACCTATGTGGGGCACCCATGTGATTCTTCTGTATACCGGAATCTTCTTGTAGGGTCCACTCACATCCATTAGAATATCTCAATAATTCCAATCACAAGTTTACATTTGGTTATCCGTGTCTTCATGTGTTTCACATGTATTGCAAGCAATCATTAGTTTTCTTTTTCTCCAAAAAAACTAAAATGATAAAAGTACAAGTATAAAAATTGGTAGATATATGTACGCTACCAAATTAAAACTTTATTTATCGCTGGTAAGTTGGATCAAAGAATTTAAAACACAAGATAACAAGGATTTATGTAACGATATATGTCACGTGGGACAAGCTAGCTAAGAGAACAGGCAGAGAAAAGAAAATAAGGAAAGTTAAGGGTTATGGTGGTCCATTTTGGACCATTGATCCTGTTGCATCTACCCCCCCCGAAGGTGACCAATTTTTTTGCTTGTGCATTTCATAATTGTTTTAATATATGTTATAATGTTGCATGTGAATTATCTTAATATCCTCAGTTGGCTTATACTGGATTTCATCTGCATGAAAAATTAAAATTAAAAGTTATTTAAATATCTTTAAAAACTCATCCGAGTTTATGTTTTAATAATATTAACTATGTATGTATGTTGTATGACTAAGATTTATTCTTCTCCTTAATTTTATAATTAACTACTTCTCTCACTTAAGTCATTTAAATATATATATATATATATATATATATATCATTTTGTACTTTATGTAACTAATACTAACCCTCATAAGTAAGTCATAATGATAGTTCACATTATCTCATGTGTACCGTTTGATCTTTACCTATAAGAATGAAAAAATATTTCGTGACTAATAATTTATTAATTTATGTAAACTATTACTATAAGAAGATTAGTCACTATTGTCAACCGTAAACACTCTAGATACACCAAAAAGTACTGATACTCAGTTAATTTAAGTGAACCCATGTGATCAACCGCAATTACTTATGCTATAAAAATGGTGTAGTGCTGGACTAAACCTTTACGATGATATCTATGGAAAATAAATTATTCTATTCTGGAAAACATTGATTCTTGCCCTTTCTTTCTGTTGGAGAAATCTTCGTCAATTTTAAAGCAACAAGTTTTTTATTTATTTATTGTATAGCATAAGTTCAACGCGTGTCATCTAATTAAACTATAACATCAATATAATTACTATTAAAATAAAAGGGTCATAACAAAAATAGTACACTTCAAATAATATAAGAAAAAAAAATCACCCTTAACTGACCTATAAATCTCTCCCATTTGTGGTGGGATATGGAATTAATGAAGCATATATACGTGTTCAAAGGCTACTGGATTTAGCATCATCATTTGAATTTGAACCATAATGACAAGGCCCCTTATGTACGTGGCCATGACTATCTTTGGCGTCATATAAACCCCTATTTTGAGGCCGCTAAGATTCTTCTTACTCATCAAAAGGTTCACTCCATCAACTTCAACACAGGGTATCTGCAATCAATTTATGAAGGAAAATGCTTTCTATCCATTTTTGGGTGGCCCAGAGTAATCTTACGGTTTCGTTCTAAAACAAAATAAATTAGCACCATCCATCTGTATATTCTCAGGCTGTACCAATTTATTAAAGGAAAGCTAATGGATATGGTGGTTAAACTCTCAAGTTAACTCATAAATTTTTATGAGTTTATGATTTTATTATACAAAATGAGTTAATACTTATGTAAACTCTTTTTTGGTAAAGTTGAACGAGTTTAAGTAAACTCTTGATTCTACTAGTGAGTTTATGAGTTAAAATCTACCTACTAATTTATGAGTTTACCTCAAAACGTATAAATTTTGTAACTTTGTTAGATCGTTACCTAACTTTCTTTATATTAGATAATATATATTGAGTTTATTTAGCTAATTTCATATATTTATCGTAATTGAGCCATGTTTTATTGAATTATAAAATAATACAGATATTGAATAAAATATGACATAATCACTAAGTGTTATGCATTAAAGTGTATTTTATGATTTTTTTCATTAATTTAATTTAAAGTTAACATTATTTAATTTTAATTATAAATACAATATTTAATCAAATTTAGTTCCTAATTATATTACTTATAACATATTTTTTTACATATGTAAACTCATACGAGTTTACGATTTGAGTTTGGTGAGACTCCACTAGTTTACTTAAACTCTTGAGTTTGACAACGTTTGCTAATGGGTATTTTTAAGTTCCGGTTTAAGTATTCTTAAGTCTGTTATTTTTTTATAAAAGAAAATACTAGTTTTTCCAGCACCTCATCGTTTTTCAAGAAAACCAGTGCTTAAGAATTAACAATTAGGACCTTTTTAAATTTCATCTTATATGTTAAGGAGAATGATGCACCAAGTGGTTTAGGGTGGACCTATTAGAATATATAGATGATATATTTGATAGTGTAATGAGTTAGTTAGGATTAGTTTGTCATCATAAGCCTATATATAGGCTGCATCACTTGTAATTTTGTGAACTTTTTATTCTATCAATTCCATTCAGTTTCTATTCTCTCTTTTCTCTCTTGATACCATGGATTTCAACATGGTATCAGAGCCTTGTCATCCGCCTTAAACATTCCACTACGCTAATTTTCCTTTTCGATTTTTGAATTTTCTCTTTCATTTTCTTGCTTCCCAAACACTGTTGCTTTTATTTTCTTTCCGTATGCTTTCTCTCTCTTTTTGCTTCAGTTATTTTTCCAGAAAAACAAAATCTCTCTCTCTTGATTTTAAAATCAAATCCCTAACTATTACCCCCAAATTTGTTCCGATTCATTCCTTCAAATCCGCACCTTCTACTCTCTCTCTCTTTCTCTCACAGCGTTAGGTTGAGCCTTCGACGAGGGAATCATTGCATTTTCCACAATGACCAAAGCAAATCCATGAGATTAAGGACTTCCTTCTCACCGCGAGGAGGAAGGATGCGTGCTCCGTGAAAATCAAGCAGAGCAGAGATGTGTCCAGGACCTGTGATTCTGACTGGTAGTAGGTGGAGGAGATGAACCTTCTCTCTGTGGGCTGCGAGAACGAGATCGACGCTAGGCGCGCGTCATGGTGCATCGTCTCGTCAATCGAGCAGAAGGAGGAGAGTCGCGACAACGAGGACCACGTGGCCGAGATCCGTGACTGCCGATCCAAGATCGAGGAGTTTTTCGCGTCGACGAAGGCGACGGCGATCCGCTGATTCAGCAGAGCGACAGGGAGGACAGGTTGTTGCAGGGACTGCTGCCTAGATCTCTTTGTGGAGGAGAAGAGGCGGCTGCGGATCAAAGTTGTGTAGGGACTTCCAGATTTGTTTCTTTTCTTTTTGGATGCAACCTCAACAAGCTGATCAAAGTTTGACTTCAGTAAGTTGATCTTGCGCTCACAATAATCTTTTCTTTCGGCCATGGTTTTCTTGATGAAGTATCCGGTTCCAACATCGACGAGGACTTTCTGAGCGTCGCCGAGAATGTCTGGGACATAGAGGGAGGCGATGAGAAGGACGAGCATCCTAGCGCCGTGAGGGCGGAGGGAGAGGTCGTTGAGGGTGGAGGAAGCGATCTCGAGGCGGGTGGTGGCAGTGCGGATGTTGGTGAGGGAATCTTGGAGGATATTCACCTCTAGATCCGCATGCTCCTTCACCACCTTCAGCTGCTCCACGCTCATCCTCTCCAATGCTGTTGTTTATGTTTCAGTTTGAAATTGATTCTCTCTGCGGTTAGCGCGACTCAGTTCCATCTCTGTTGTTGGTGTTGAAGCATGCTTGAACCTGCCTGAAGGGGAGTTCATAGCATTCACTTGTCCTGCATCTAAATTGCTAACAGGTTGCATCGAATTCATCATATTCTGTTGTGTTGTGGATACACCAGACATTGAACTGTGTTGCATGATTGTCATATTATTTTGTTACATTGTGGGTACAGAACCTGGTGCATTGTTGTTTGATTCTGATTCCTTGCAGTGGTGATTTTGCTTTTGAATATGTCTCTGATTTGAATAATCTGCTAGCATTGGGTGATGAAATGCTGTTGGTACTATTGGATTCTGGTGGAGGATCCATGTTTGCTTCAGAATTTAGATAGTGACTTTAGTTTCTGGCGTTGATTCATATTTGATTAGCCTCATGGCTTTGTATTTGCTCTTATCTTGGGTGGTTAAGTGTTGAATTTCAGCTTCTGCACTTGATAATTGAGCTTTGTTTGCTTCTGCCGAGTGGGTGGTTAAATTGTTCCCGTGTTGGGACCATTTGCAACCGGTGACGTTGAAACGTTGGAGGAAGGTCGAAGGGGCTTCAGCGAAAGTCGAAGACTTCCAGGAACTAAAAACTTCGGTTGTTGCTGTTGGTTTTCAATCATTTAGCATTGTGTTGCTCATTGATTTTTCTTTGTATCGTTGTTTTCAAGCTGGAAACGCTAGTACACATTGTCCAGCTTGCGGGGGGTATTAGAATATATAGATGATATAGTTGATAGTGTAATGAGTTAGTTAGGATTAGTTTGTCATCATAAGCCTATATATAGGCTGCATTACTTGTAATTCTGTGAACTTTCCATTCTATCAATTCCATTCAGTTTCTATTCTCTTTTTTCTCTCTTGATACCATGGATTTCAACAGGACCAATTTTATTTAACCGCACTTTTAAATTGTGGTTAAATATATATTAAAAGTGTGGCATAATGAATTCTCAATTTTACTCCGCCTAATCTCTTTTCATTGTTGTCATTTCATTTAATTACACTTTTAAATTGTGGTTATATACATTTTAAAAATGTTGTTATATGCATTCTCAATTTTACCTCACCTCATCTCTTTTCACTAGTGTCAATTTAGTCACATGTTTAAAGTGTGGTTAAATATATTTTAAAAGTGTGGCTAAATGCATTCAATTTTATCTCACCTCATTTAATTACACTTTTAAAACGTATTTGACCATAGTTTAAAAGTGCGGCTAAATGAAATTGGTCTACCCTAAACTATTTGGTGCATCATTGTCCCTAACATATAAGGTGTAACTTAGAAGCCTCCTATCAATTAATATTAAGTCTCATGTTTAATTTATATTAAAATAAAAATCATGAAAAAATAATAATAGTGACTTTGTAGTCACTCTTTTGTAAAGAATATTCACATTTTCATTGTTCAATTCTGTATTCATATATTCAACGTTCAATTGTCAAAGTATAAGAATTATGCAATTTTTTTATAAGAGTTGTTTTTCAATAATTCTAAGTCAAATTTTCATTTTAAAAATTAAAATTTTCTAGTTATCATCTGAAGTGATTGTTGAAACTTTTGAGCTCATGTTTACAACCTCTAAACAGGGTACACGTGTCCTACAGCTAGCTATAGCAATGTGCCATTATGAATAGGCATGTCGTCTTTTTCATTGGATGAAACTGGATTAGAATCCTCAAATTTTAATTTTTATTATCTAAAAAAAAAGAATCCTCAATTTTAATTTTCTCTTTCCGCTTTGGCTGCTCCAGGAAATAGTTATCATGCCTACGTGTGCATGTTGCATAGCAAACAAAAACGTGCTGTGTGTACCGTAGGGGGCACATCTATTAATAAACGGGTTCACGTACACCAAAAATCATACACCATACATATACCTCGTATTTATACACATAAAATTTGTGTTTTAACTCATGTAATGTTTGTGTACTTAATTAAGTATAATTGGGAATATCATTTATAAATTTGTAACATTTGTGCACTCGTGAGAATAAAGTTTGTGCATTATTAATGGTGTATGTATGGGTATATGAAATTGGGTGTACATGTAACATTTTTGTTAATAAACTTATTTGTACAGAGCTTGGTACCGTAACTTTCGCTACGTTCGGTATAAAGCACAGATATACAAGAAAAAAAATTATATATTCTTTTGTATTTCATTCAAATTAACATAAATTAGACAAAAAAAATTGTAAAAAAAACACAAAATTAAAATTTAAAGAGACTAAAAAATTTTATTTTTATGTCTGCGTTTTTGTCTCAATCATAGATACGCGTATTACAATTGCCAACTTTTTGATAGGAGAAAGGGAAGAAGAGAAGAAAGAGAGAGGGAGAGAGAGCGTAGAACAGAAGCAGAGAGAAGGTTGTGATTTATAAATTATTTAGGAAATATTTCTAAACCACCATCTCAATCACGTGTTACTTTTTTTTTTATTTTTATTTTTAACTTTTATAGACATGAAGTTTGACATGGAACTATCTGAAAGCTTAAGATGTTATTAGGGAGAACTTAGTAACAAAATGAATTTTATATCTAACACGTTACGTGGCACGTAAAATTCGTTTACCTGGGTCCCTTCCTATAGAAGCAAACAATTTTGTTGTTAAACTATTAGCGTTACTGTGATACAATGTTATAATAATTATATTTATTATATTATTAAATTATGTTATTAATTAGTGATTTAAAAGTTAAATTTAGTATATTAAGCTAAATTAGTAAACATCATCACCACTAAGTTATTAATATTATTATGTTATTTTGACGTAACCATTATATATATTTTATACTTGAACTGTGTTACCAATAAGTTAAAAAAAATTAAACTTTTATGAAAAATACAAATAAAAATTATAATAGGCTTAAAATAACTCTAATTATAATTTTTATTTATACATTTTTTTTCTTAAAAGTTTGATTTTTTTTAATTCATCGGTAACACAATTCAAGTATAAAATACATATAATGGTCAGCAATAAAATATTTAATAGGCTTAAAATAACTTTAATAGAGTATTATTTATAAAAATGTTATTTTGTTGATAAAAAATTAATAAATTAAGCTTATTGTTAATATTTTTTAAAAAAATATTAATAGGATAAATTTGAATATTAATATTATCAATAAGCCTAATTTATTAATTTTCATTAAAAAAATAAATTTTTTATTAATAACACTTTATTAGAGTTATTTTAAGTTTATTATAATTTTTATTTATACTTTTTTTTCATAAAAGTTTGATTTTTTTTTAACTTATCAATAACGTATAAAATATATATAATGGTTGCTGCAAAATAACATAATAATATTAGTAACTTATTGGTAATGATGTTTGCTAATTTAGTTTGATGTACTAAATTCAATTTTTGAGTTACTAATTAGTAACACAATTTAATAATATAATAAATATAATTGTTGTAACATTATTTATATTACAATAGTGTTAGTAGTTTAGTAGCAAAGCTGCTTACTTTTAGAGGAACTAAATTGGAGTGTTTTACGTACTATATATCATTAATTATCTATCTTAAATTAAACCTTAATTAGTTCTAAAAGCACATAAATAGTGCGTATATTAATTAATCTAGTATGTTTCAGATTTTTGTAGTTTAATTTGAAAAAACTGAAAAGAATCTGTATCCCACAATGTGTATGGATTTGGAAAAATGTGGCCAATACCTTGCATCAGTGCACCTAATAACATATGCAGTAAACAGAGCAGTCTTCAGTTGATCTCTCAAAGAAGAAAGGGCCCCCTTGTTATGCAACCAACCAGGCAACCACGTGAAGTACGTCTTGAATCCCATGCATCCGACAAACACTTTTATGAAATCTTTTCACATTCCTAAAAATGTGACCGTAAAAAATGTAATATTTTTATATTTAAATTTAAAATTTTAAAAAACATTATTAGGTATCTTGCATTTTTATGGAATTAAAAATTGCTCTATTTTTAATCTCATCACTCTTTATAAAAATGTTGGATTTTCATGGAAATAAAATATTGTTAAATATGAAACGACTAAATTATCTTCAAACCTTATACCATTAACAATCATTATCATCACACGACCACCACTAGAAACGTTCACAATCATTTATACTCCCAGAAATGTTCACAATTCACTCTATAACCAAATGCCTTTAAATTATATTCCTCATAGTTTTTTTTCTAAAATAACATTCTTAAAAATAAAAATAATTTCGCAAACCACATGCACCATGATATCTATTAATTGAACCAAGCTTGTCGTGCTCAATTTCACAAGCTACTCTACACCAAATAAATAAAATACTCCCCAATTAATAATTAATTTGACCAATATATTTTCTTATACTTTGAACAATTTTAAAGTTTTCATTTCTTAAGAATTAATGTGTTCATCATTTACCTTTTTTTTAAGATCCACCATTGTAGATCTAGATCTGAGCTTTTGCAATAAAAGCATGAGAGATCTAGAAAACCATTCGGGGGAATCAATGCAAAGAGGGTAAAAAGGTGTTGTCTTGGGTCTGATTTTGGTCTGCAGTTTCATGTGAGCTTGCCACTCCAAATTTGACAAATGGTGCCAAAAAAGCAAGTTCGCTAAAGAAGATGTAAACTCAACTCAGAACAATAAGCAAGTCAAATGGGGACGATGCCAAAAATCGCCAAAGCTCGTCTTCTGCTCTGCTGGCGGCCACCAAAGAGATCTCTAAGAGCGGAGAGCAGAGAGTGGATGGTGGAGGATGGAAGTTTGAAAGTAGATGGTAGAGCCAGGGACTTGTGTTTGCAAAAGAAAAAAATTAGTGACTTCTTTTGCAATTTTTAAAAAGTTTAATGAATGAGTGTGATGACAATATTGTAATTATGAGTGACAAAAGTTAGGGTACCATATCATTATATTAAAAACATGGGGTACCATGGTAAAATTCACCCTTAGCGCTTCCTCAGCCTCGTTTACCTCCTACCACGCTCATAACACCAAACATTCCATCCTATCCCCACTTATTCTTCACCACAACTCTCTCTCTCTCTAAAATAGGGGAGACATACCCCTTCCCCACATGCTTCATACTACTCTTAATAGCTATAACCCACTTTATTTCCATGTCGACAACGTATCCTAAAAGCTAATAGAATCTAGTTTGTTGTCCGGGTTGCTTTCTCTCTACTACTTCAAATTTTTTTTTTAACTATCCAAGGGCGGAAAAGGCTGCTCATGTAGCTTCTTCTACCGTTTTAGTACACCTTTAGAATTTTTTTTGTTGTAAAATAAATAAATGAATCGATAAACTTTCTTGATTTTGAATTTAAATTACTCATGTTTTGATCAGGTCTTGGGGAGACTGGTAGGTGGTGCTATGGTTTGGATTCAAGGGAGCAGAAATAGAGAATTTATAAATGACAGAAAAAGAGAGATAAAAGCAGCAAACTAACAAGCAAAAATTGTAAAAAGTGAAAATGGATTCTTCTTGCCTTTTCAGGCTATCATGAGGAATTAAATACAAGGCAATCCTACTCCTAATCAATAAAAGACAAAAAGGTCATTATCCTTATCCTAACAACCTAGGATCCTAATGATTGGTAGTGCTCATTCTATTCCTCTCTCCAGGTAGTGCTCGTCCTTGTATGTTCCTTCCATGAGATGAAAATAATCATCCCATCCAAAGGGCCTCTTGTTTGCTCTCTTGGGCCTATTACCTTTGGGCTATTTGTTCATGGTGGTGTTAGGCTCATGAATAGCACTCTTATCATCTCCATCCCTATGACAATCACCTTGTCCTTAAGGTGCATATCAGGAAATTCTTGTTGTAGCTGTTGGGGTGTTTCCTAGGTAGAATCTTCTGGAGCCATACCTTGCCATTGCATTAAGACTAATGGATTGGAAGAGTTTGTTGTATGGACTGGATGGCTAAGGGTTGCATAATGGGTTGATTGGTTTTGAGATAAGCAGGAGGGAGGGTTGCTGCCCTGAAAGGTGGAGGTCCAACATGCTTTTTAAGAAGGGAGCAGTGGAATACTGGGTGAATCTTAGAACTGGTAGGTAAGGCTACTCGATATGCCATCGGCCCAATACGTTCGATCACCACAAAAGGTCCAAAATACCTTTTAGCTAGTTTAGCAACCTGAGTCTTGGACACAGAGTGCTGACGATAAGGCCTCAGACGCACATAGACCCAGTTTCCAATTTGGAATTCCACATCCCTGCGGTGCTTATCTGCTCTATCTTTCATTTGCTGCTGTAGCTTCTCAAGCCTCTTGCACATCCGTGTGAAGATTTGGTCATCTCAACTAGGGTGGTTTGGACACCTTCGTTTGACGTGGAGCTGTCAACATAAGAGAGAATCGTGGGTGGCCTACAGCCATAAAAAACCTCGTAAGGAGAAATACCGGTGGAGGAGTGCACCGCCGTATTATAGCACCATTCGGCCCAAAGCACAAACGTCCCCAAGAGTTCGATTTGTCATGGACAAAGGCTCAAAGGTACTGCTGTAAGGTGCAATTCACTACTTCCGTCTGGCCGTCAATTTAGGGATGGTAGGTAGTGCTTAGGTGCAGGCTAGTGCCACTCAATTTAAATAAAGTGCACCAAAATTTGCTGATGAATATGGGATCATGGTAAAAAATTAGACTATGGGGAATGACATGGAGCTTACAGACAGTTTAGACAAAGATTTTAGCAACCTAGGTGGCATTATGACTTCTTGGCAATGAGCAAAAATGTGCACCTTTGGAGAAGCAATCAACAATGACCAGAATGGTGTCGTGGCCTCGATACAATGGGAGGACTATGATGAAATCCGATGAGAGGTCCTCCCACACTCGTTGTGGAGGAGGTATGGGTTGGAAAAGACCACAAGGTTTTTTGGTTTCGGTTTTAATCTGTTGGCAGGTGGTGCATTGGGTTACAAACCGTTGGACATCACGACGTATCCTTTCCCAAGTGAAATTTGACATTAGGCGACTAAGAGTTTTGGCCACTCCTGTGTGGCCGCCTTGTGGAGTGGCGTGGAATTCATGAAGGAGGGCTGGCTTCAATCAAGAATGAGGACTAAGGACAATGCGCCCACAATGGTAAAGTAGACCTTGCAAGATAGTATGGGAAGGAAAAGAGGATGGGTCCTGAGTCACCTTTTGCATCATCTCTAGCATGTCAAGAAGAGGGCTCGTTTCTTGGCGAATCTGGTTGATGATTGCAAAGTGAATGGCGGATAACGTCATGAGTTCTGCTTGAGGAATATGGGAGGGGGTGTCGACCATGACATTTTGGCCATCGGGTTTGTGGTTGATCACATAATCATAACCCAAGAGTTTAGCTAAGTAAAATTGCTGCTCAGGAGTCTGAATAGTCTATGTCATAAGCTCTTGAATGCTTCATTGGTTGGTGAAAATCTCGAATGGTCGTCCCAAGAGGTAATGGCGCCACTTTTTGATTACAGAGGTGATGGCATGCAATTCGCGCACATGTGGAGGCTCTTTGCATTCTTGGGCAGAATTTTTTGCTGAAAAAAGCAATTGGGTGGTTGGCTTGCATCAGGACGGCACCCATCCCTGTACCCGAAGCATATGAACATAGCTGGAATTTGTTGGAGAAATTCGGGAGCGATAGGATTGGGGCCTGCAGCATAGCAACTTTCAGTTTTTCAAAAGTTATTTGGGCAGAAGCGAACCATACAAACCCATCCTTCTTCAGCAGATCAGTGAGCGAACTTGCAATTGAGGCATATTTTGAATGAACTTCTTATAGGAGCCCGTTAACTCGAGGAATCCGCATTCACGTTTGGCTGAGAATGGAGTTGGTCATTCATTCATTGCTTGTATCTTCAATTGGTCTGGGGCAACACCACCATCGGCAATAGCATGTCCTAGATAATCAACGGATTTAGTGGCAAAGGTGCACTTAGACAGTTTCAGATAGAAGGATGAGGCTGCTAGAATCTCAAAAACAAGTTGTAAGTGAAATACATGCTCATCAAGAGAATTGTTGTAAACTAAAATATCATCAAAAAAGATAATGGCAAAACGACAGAGAAAGCATTAGAACAACCGATTCATTATGGCTTGGAATGTTGCAGGAGCATTGCACAAACCAAATGGCATGACGGTGAACACATAGTGCCCTTCGTGTGTCCGGAAGGCAGTCTATGGGATGTCGTCTGGATGCATGCATTGAAGATACCCTGCACACAAGTCTAGCTTAGAAAAACAAAGAGCGGCTACGAGTTCATCCAAGAGTTCGTCAATGGTTGGAATTAGGAAGCGATCCTTCACAGTGATGGCATTGAAGGCATAATAGTCAACACAAAAATGCCAAGATTCATCTTTTTTTTTCTGAAACAAGAGAACAGGGGATGAGAATGGGCTAATGCTTGGTTGAATTACGCCTTGGCATAGCATTTCTTTGACTTGCAGCTCTATCTCTTGTTTCTAGAAGTGTGGGTAATGGTGTGGCCTGACATTGACCGGTGCCGAGTTTGGGAGAAGGTGGATGCGGTGGTTTTGCTCACGGTGCGGGGGGAAGGTTCTCTAGTGTTTTGAATAGGTCCTGGAATTGGTGAATAAGGTGTAAGACGGATGAGGGAATGTGGTTGTGGTGGTTAGAATTTGGGGAGCAAGCTTGTAGATGGAAGAAGGTGGTGCCGCCGTGGGTGGATACCAGGTGGCGAAGTTGGCAGAACGAAATTTCTGAGGTGTGAGTCCCTCCGTTAACATGAAATTCGATCACTTCATCCTTCCAAGTGAAAGACATTGAGGAATGCTCATAGTCATGGAGCACAATGCCCAAGGTTTGCAACCATTTGACACCGAGAACAATGTCAGCTCCTCCAATGGGCATGACGAACATGTCAATAATAAAAGAGTAGTTTTGGAGCTTGAGTGGCACCTATCGACAGATAGTGTTGCAGTGGAGTTCATCACCATTGCCCACCATGACAACAAATTCGTCGATTTTGGATGGCTGCAATCCTAAGAATCTTGTGACATGTTCGTGGATGAAATTATGGCTAATACCACCATCAATAAGGATAGTGATGTTCGCATAGCCCACGCGACTTGTGATGCGGAGGGTCCGGGGTGTTGGTCTCCCGTCAAGGGCGTGGAAGCTCGTGTGTGGTTGGTTATTGATTGGGGGGATAAGGTCAGAGTTGGGGTATGGGTTGTGGGCTCGGGTGGGTTTTTTGGAAGGGTAAGATATTCATCTTGTGGATCTGCCAATAAAAGAAAGAACTTGGGCTTACACTTATGGCTCGGTATGAAAGGCCCATCACAATTATAGCATATCCCTTGCTCACGACAGGCCTGTAATTAGGCTGGGGTAAGTCTTTTAATTGGTAAAATAGAAGTGGGCCTGTTGAGTTGGGTTGGGTTGGTTTAGCAAATGGTCCAAGTTGTTGGTGAGTCTT
The DNA here is from genome assembly GCA_003254905.1 of Nissolia schottii. NCBI lineage: Eukaryota > Viridiplantae > Streptophyta > Magnoliopsida > Fabales > Fabaceae > Nissolia > Nissolia schottii. The sequence goes on from QANU01031477.1 coordinate 290,184, forward strand.
CGAGGGCATGGCAAGCGGGCGAAGGAAGGATTGGGATATGTCATGGAGATTTTTCTCCTGCAGCTTGGCCAACGCAATTGTTGCGGTGAAGGTGGAAGGCACCATGGTTTGTACTTCTCGTTGAATCTCTAGTTTTAGTCTTGAAATGAAGCAAGAGATGAAGAAGTGTGGTGGGAGGCCATGGACGCGATTGGCTAATTCCTCGAAGCGGGATCGGTGCTCTGACAAATCCCGTTTGTTGGAGTTTGAACAGTGTGCCCCGGGTTCTTCGTACACTGTGGGTGTGAAACAAGCTTGAATAGCGTCGATGAAAGCTTGGCACGTTGCGGTACATCCACTGGAACCATACAAGAGCTGCGCCGTCGAGATAGAAGGACGAGATGGTGATTCTTTGTTCGGTTGGGGTGTTACGAAAGGCAAAAAATTGATTGATCTTGAAGAGCCATCCTAACGTGTCCGTATCGTCGAATCAGGGAACTTCGAGGCGCAGATTTTGAGTAGCGGCGATCTGTGTTTGCAGAAAGGGGTGTAAGGTGTGAACGAAATTGTTGTTAATTGGGGGTGGCGTGGGGGAAAAAATTGGGGTGGGTAAGTGATGTGTGGGGGTGGTGTGGGAAAGGGGTTGGTGTGGTGTGGTGGTGTTTGGAATATGTTGTGGTTAGGTATTAGGATTTAGACTCTTGGTGGGGGTAAGGGCCATTCGAAGTGAGTAGGGGGCAGTGGAGGTGGAGGTGGTGGGGGTGGGGTGTGTGAGTGGCAATGGCGGTGGAAATGGGTTGCTGCTAGGTTCAAGTGGCGAGGAGGTGTATGGGTCAATGCTTGTAGGTAACACAGGATTTCAACGATTTGCTCAGAGAGAGTTGTGATAGTTGGATCGAGAGGGCTGGTTTGAGAAGAGGATGTGTTGGTACTAGACATGGCGAGTTCGAAGACGAGAGCACCAATTGACAAGTGCTTATCCTTATCCTTATCCTAACAACCTAGGATCCTCATGCTTGGTAGTGCTCGTTCCATTCCTCTCTCCAAGTAGTTCTCGTCCTTGCCTGTGCCTTCCATGAGATAGAAATAATCATCCCATCCAAAGGGCCTCCTGTTTGCTCTCTTGGGCTTGTCTTTGGGCTCTTTGTTCATAGTGGGGTTAGGCTCATAAGTGGCACTCCTATCAAAGACCATAAAGAGAAAGTTTCTTGAATTAGGAATTTTGGCCAGAAAGAAAATACTAAAATGAAGATGAAGTTGGACAAAATTGTAAAATTAAAAACTTGGTGAAAAAATTTGATATTTTAACTGCATGGCCAGAAACAAGTTAAAATTAACTAAATAATAGTTAAATTCTAAACTTTAATTACAGGTTAGAGGCAAGTAACCAATAACAAGATCCAACCATTGATGGCAAACAACAAAAATTTAAGGGTTACATGATGCGGGACTATGCTATAACTTAACTTTATAACAAGACGTATCACTCTCCTTAAATTCATCGTTGCAAGTTAGCATTTTCCTTAAATATACCATCATCTACTATTTATTTTTTCTTTTAACTGCAAGGATGGGCCAAGGCCCCAAAAACAATAACAAAATTAAGACAACAGATCGGAGAAAAGTAATCCCTGACTGGACCGGGAGAAAAAAACGAAGCTGAAACATCACTGGGGGGAAGGTCCAAAATCTCCCGCGTTAGTTATTTTGACTTCACAGCTCCTCCTGTCCTGGGTACTCCTGCATGCATAACCGCTCCTATGAGATGCCGACTCCAAATGGAAGGTGGTTAGCCAGTAATGACACTAGTTTTAAAATTTTACAAAATATATAAATAAGTATAAAATTAAATATAAGGAAAACTCTAGTATTTTATTAAATTTAATGGTATCGATACCATCGCAGATAAGATTTTATTAGATGTCCCATTAACTCAAATTTTTTTATTGTTTTAAATTTGTGATTGAATGACAATCATTCAAATACAATGAGGTATCGATACTTTTATAGAATTTTGGATACCGAAGAAAAAACTATTAAGTATTTATAATAATATCTTCATATTTTTATTAGGGTTTTGCTAATCAATGGGACATTGGTTAAAAAAACTTAAAAAGTAAGTAATGAGTTGATAAAGCATTTAATATTTTTGAAAACACATAAATTTTGTATTTTTTCTATATAAAATTACTATTTGTTTTCTTAAGGGCACTGGTTAACAAAATCATTTTCATTAATATCAAATTACTAATTTCTAATACTTTACAAATTTCTTTTAAAATATATAGCACATTCAAGATATTTTTATGTGTCAATACTTGTTATTTTTCTAAAGATCCATATTATTATAAATTATTTAATATTTAAAATAATTTTTACTTAGACACAACATAGACATTACTCAAAAAACTTTTGAATATAACTCGCACGTGTGCCAAATGAGTATTTTCATACGTTAATGTCCATAATGTGTTTAGACCTAGACACAAGTAGTTGTTTGTGCTTTCTAAAAATATAACTAATATTTATGGGTACAAAATAAATTCTCTTAATAAAATTTTGTGTAATGTGTTTGCAATTTTATTATTATTTTTTTTCCTACATCATAGATTAGATTCACTTTATCAAAAGATCAAATTTCACAATAGGTGACTCAAAATTCAGTTGAAAGGATCTATTCCACGTAACAGCTCCTTCCTCCTCTGTTGTTCTTATTCTGCTTGCTACTTCTATATCTCTCATTTGATTTTGTCTTAATGGTTGCTTCTTGCTACTTAATTCGCCTTCCTTACATTTTTGCCTCACATTTCGTGTTTCTCTCCTAAACCACACTTCATCTCCTACCCCTTAACCTAGGTTTTTCATTTCTCCCTATCTTATTGTTTTTATTTTTAATGGTTGCAATTAATTGTTTTTCCCTATCTTACAAAATCAACCTTCTTTTTTTTTTTTGCGATGGTTTTATTACAAAATCAACTAAATTCCAGTTCTGAATGCTCCATCATAAGCCCTTGATCTGTTTTACAGAAATAAACTTACTAACTTGATATGCTGTGACTTCAGTCACACTGATTTTTCCATATTTATTTCAGGAGAAAAATGTTATGATCCTGCTAATTGTGTCCTGCCCTATTTGCCCACGTTAGGCTCCGGTTATTCCCAATTGATAAACCTACTTGAAGAGCCTTCGAAATGGTGAGCATGAAATAAATATAAAACCAATAAAAAATCTTATATGAGTAATGCATAAGTGCTTCTGAAAACATTTATATATTCATTTGGTCTGAAAACAAATATATATTTATATGGTTTTCCTTTTGTTAGTGTTATAAAGGGAGTTGTCATCTTTTTTATTTTTTTTTAGTAGTTGTCACTGTTGTCTTTATCTAATAAATGACTCATATTTATCAAATTTTGAGTATATTTGTCTAAATTTGTGGCTTCTGTCAATGGCGGATCTTGTGTTTTTTGTTGTCCATTTTATAGAGTGTTTTCATTGTCGTCTTTGTGATTATTTTGGTTTCTTTTGTGGATATTTTTATTTTGGTGGTCTTGTACGACCGGAAATGTTTACATTTATTTTGAAAAGAGATATAATGCATTCTTCAAATTGTAACGCTCTTTATATTGATCTCCAACGTAAAAGATGCTTACACTTTGATAATCTAAGGCAACAAGCTAGGATCAGAGTTACCAATTGTTGGTTAGCTCACAATATAGAATGAATTTATGTCTTGTTAAATTTAGACCCCATGTATCTTTTGGCGTTATGTTTCCTAACAATAAAGTTTTCTTTCTTCTCAAGAATTGATATGAAGTTTATTTGTTTATACTAGATAGATTTTTCATATGTAATTCAATACTTAAACACTTAAATAAACATAGTAACATTCCAAACAAAGCATTTAGAGATAAAATAAAACACAAAAATCCTTAGGAACAACTATAGAATGCAGGTTTTTGAAGGCGCCCTTGTGTTCACTTAACGTAGCAGCCACGACCCTACTAGTAGGAGTAATACTAGAGGAAGAATCACATCCTTCCTAACATTTTAATAATTAAATTCAAGCAGTACCAACTCACACATCTTACTTAGGATTAGGATAAACTAGTGAGTAAACCATCAAATTCGTCCTCAAAGTTAGAGGCGTTAGTTAAGTTCGTCTCCAACCTGGAAGATATCAAATTTGTCTCCAAGATTGTCAAAAATAAATCAAACTAGTATTAGTCCATCTCAGAGACTAATTTAATTGACTATTGGCAACCTTGGGGACGAATTAAGTTGAAGGATGCTGACAACCTTGGGATGAATTCAATGGTTTAGTCTAACAATATTTAGAGGGATAGCTAGTAATGGCACTCAAATTAAAATCCAGCAGAGGCAAGCAACTTGGTGAGGCCAAATGTAATGGCCATAGCCATCCAACCTCCAATGAGCACTCGGAGGCAAGACCTCCTAACTGGAGTGTTTCCAAGCACTGCTCCAACCCCTCCAAACAGCAACAATGCTAAGCTAACAACAGCAGCAACAACTGCGAGCCTAATCTTGTGGTTCCTTATAAACACAGCTGCCAGCAGTGGCACCACAGCACCCACAGAAAAAGCCATAGCTGATGCAAGTGCAGCCTGAAATGGGCTTGGCAGCTTCTCCCTCCGAGCCTCCTCTTCGTCCAGTAGTCCGTTGTTGTTGGCATCCCTCCTCTCTCTTTTGATCTGAGCCATCTCTATGTCATACTGAGTGTACACAGAGACAAACTCTCCTATTGCCATGCTGCAAGCCCCGGCAACTAGACCGGCGAACCCGGCGAGGAGCATGGCTGTGATGTCTTGCTTAACAGCTCCAACTCCCATCATCAGTGAGGCCACCGAGACCAACCCATCGTTGGCTCCCAGCACGGCCGCTCTGAGCCACTGAGCCCTTTGAGAGTAGTCAATGTTGGTCTCTTCAACCTCTACCTCTTCCTGCCTTGGTTTTGGCTCCATGCCATTTGCATGGATGGGGATTTCCATGTGGTTGGGGGAAATCCCATCAGTTCTAGCCTCAAGGGATGCCATCAAGGACAGACAAAAGTAATATGGAGTAGGAGGAAATGGAAATATGATATTGGGAGCTTGTGGACAACACACGCCTCTGATGAAGGGTACTTATAGAGAGGGATCATCCAGTTTGGACAGTGTAAAGGGACCTAAATTTTGATACAAAGTGTGGGGGGCACTAGCTATAATTTGGTTACTTTGTTTAACTAATGAATCCGGTATAAGTCGGTTACTTTCTAGTTCTCCTTTAAAATCCATCACTAGAAAGTGGATCCATATTCCTCCTCAATGTAGTCTCTATCATTCATATTACCTGCATGCTTCAATCATATTTGTTTATAGTTTCCTCTATTATTTGAATGTTACAATGAAGGAGATTAAAAAATCTATCACAACATACAATGAATAGGTATACTCATTCAGCTGACATGTGTTCAGAGGTAAAGTAAATAAGATTCAGACATGATTTTGCTTTGTGTTAAATTTTGAAGTGGAGATTCGGCTGCAATAAAGACTTCTATACTTCAAAGTTAATAAGTTACTAGAAGTAGTTGAGGGGTGAGAGATTTGGATAATGTACAGAGGGTTCACCCTCCGAGAAAGAGTTTCAATGTATAGCTTATGCTAGTTATGCATAGAACCAGGTGATATAACAACGAAGCCTTGTCCCACTACGTGGAGTCGACTACATGGATCATGCGACATCATAATATTTTATTTTGGACCATGTTTGCATTCAGAACATTAACCTCTAAATATCTTTTAAGAGTTTCAATATATTTCAGCACAATAAGTAACGCCCTGCAATTTGTACATATTGCATGGACTCGAACAGTTTAGAATGATATGTGAGAAAAAAATGTGCATATTTTCCACATTTTTTATAGGAGTGTGCACTCCACGGGATAGTGGCAACTAAAAGTGTGTTATTAATAATTTGAAGGGCATGTGCACTCCACACGAAAGTTCCAGGTAGCAAACAACCAAAACCTAATTCAGCTTTCTACAATTCTTTTTTATTAGAGTTTTCCCCTGAAAGAGACCACCACATTAATGCTTTCTTGATTTTCTTTTAGTGCGCTATCAATTTTGTTTTCCATATTTAGGATGATCAATCTCCGGACTCATCTGCATTTTTTTTCAGTACAAACTTATTGCTGCTAATCCTATATCTTGCATTTGTTTCATTTATGCTAGTCGAGGTCATTGCTTTTATCTTTCTCTTCAATTGTTAAAAAGGATACAGTGAATTGTTGATTTTCTTGGCACTTTTACCAGCGGGTTTGTTGCTGATTTCTTAAGTTGGTTGAACAAAATAGATTTAGCTCTCTTTGCGGACTTCATGGGGCTTCGGTGTTTTACCACTTTGATGTTTCTATTTGGTGTCAGTGGTACCACTTTTAGTACACTTTGCTTTATTTTGCCTGATAATCTCAATGGTCCAGTATAAGCAATAGCTATAGTAATTTATCTCAGCTCTTTAACTCAAATAACCGTGGTAAATAATATTTAAAAGCATGTGGATAAGCAATCCAGATCCTAGTTCAGCATATCTGCATAACATAGCACCATGACAAGATCGAGAAATGATTGTTTAGTCATGGAGTATCACGCTGAATATGCTCATGACCATACTCAGACTAACATTTCAACTGTAAGTGGTGGTTCTTCCTTAGGTAGGGATTGAGATGTCACTTTGTGTATGGTCAAGAGTATATTTAACATGACGCTCCATGATCACGCAAGAATTTCTCCGATGGCATATCTTCACCAGAATGATCATTTAGGTATCAACTCCATTAGATATATATCTTCCATTCAATGCTCCTGATTCTGCGGGATTAATTAGTTTTGTTTCAGAGCATGAAAAGAAAAGAATACCAATTTAAATCTACAAAACTCATTTAGGACAATTTTGAATTGTGAAAGAGAGTTGAATATGTATGTATTAATATGGAAAGCTAGAAAGTGAAAAGCAATGAGTTTCTTCCTTCTTTGTCATACTTTCTCATTTACTTAACCGCAATCTCTAAAACAAGAATGGATTTGTTACTCCTTGATTTTATAACTATCACATAGATATTGGCCTACAACAGCAGAGTTAAAAGCAGCTAACATGAAAACCAGATATAAGGACCAAATGAAGTGAAGCCCTATGCATAAAGTATAAAACAGTAGAAATGAAATGGGCAATAAAAGCATGAGATCACAAGATGGCCTAAAAGTAGAGTATGAGAGTACATTCAGACTAACCCACTAGTGGAAAAACAAAGCAATAATGCTGTATCCACTATAACAGTGTTTCCAAATGAGAAGGAATCGTAGTAAGAATATGCTAGTCTTGGATTTTTTTAATTTCCTCATATTCAAAGTGGCATGTGGCTTTCTTGTGGAATTTACACTCCCACGAATTATTTATTCACATCCTTCAATCCTCAAATCTATAAAGTTATTTTTCATTACATTAAATAATAGGGTGGCCGCCACTGCCACTAACCTGGCGTGTGGAATGGAACACTCCCACCAATTCCCACCATAAATATCTTCCTATCTATCTCTAAGATTCTATCAACTTTTGAGTCTGCGTGCTGCTTATGATAATAGTAAACTTCCTTACTTCATATCAACTGAGCAGTGTTTTAATTTTGAACACGCCCAAGAAGTTTCAATGCAGGACTTACGAGGGAAACTGAGAGAGCTGAATATATTCATTCACCGTGATGGTGTTATGTAAAGTAAACAGATACTACTTTGATAGATTGAATCATATCAGATAACTTTACAGTTCAGTTCCTCAAAAAGCTAAATTCATTAGTTGCCTTGGTTGAATTTTTAAGGAATAATTAAACAAGTGGCCACCCCTTCATAGTGCTCCCATCACTGTCACCATTTCTTTTATCACCACTTAGCCCCATTATCATGAAGGTTACCTAATTATAACACTGTGTTTTGTACTTTGTACTTGTATATAATACCCTCCAAGAGAAGAGTGTGTCCACCACAAGCAACCATTTTTTCCCATTTCCCACATTCTCATTGCATCTTCTAAACTTGTTTTTGTACTATTATGGCTTCCTCTGGCTCTCAGAACAATGAAATGCCACTTAACCATATTGTGATTCCCATGCATACCATTGATATTGTAGACGCAAAGCCAATTAGCCAAGCCACTGAAGAAAACAATGTTGACTACTCTCAAAGGGCACAGTGGCTTAGAGCAGCTCTGTTGGGGGCCAATGATGGGCTGGTCTCAGTCACATCATTGATGATGGGTGTTGGAGCTGTTAACAAGGACATCACAGCCATGCTCCTCGCCGGCTTCGCCGGTCTAGTGGCCGGAGCATGCAGCATGGCAATCGGGGAGTTTGTCTCCGTGTACACTCAGTATGACATAGAGGTGTCTCAGATGAAGAGAGAAAGGGAAGCCACCAACAATGAAAACAAAGATGAGGACAACAAGCTGCCGAGCCCTTTTCAGGCTGCATTAGCATCAGCAATTGCATTCTCTGTCGGCGCTGCAGTGCCACTGCTGGCGGCGGTGTTCATAAGGGACTACAAGATCAGGGTGGCTGTTGTTGCTGCTGTGGCTAGCTTGGCATTGTTGGTGTTTGGAGGGGTGGGAGCAGTGCTTGGCAAAACTCCGGTGACGAGGTCTTGTGCCAGAGTGCTGATTGGAGGTTGGATGGCTATGGCTATTACCTTTGGCCTCACCAAGTTACTTGGCTATAGTGGAATTTAAATGTGATTAATAAACCTTTTGCAACTAGTTCAGTTGTTTATTGTTTACTCTTCTTTTTTTTTCCTTTAACTGTGTAAAATGTTGCAGCAGAGTGTAGCATCTATGATTTTGCAGATGCTTTCTTAAATGAAGTAATGAGTGGTACTTTTAGTACTTTATTCTGTGTTGCCAACTTGCTAGAGAATTCACCTGAATACATGCCTTTGGTCGCGCTTTTATGTGCCAAAAAACGAACTATAATGCAAACTCATTTAGACCACTATTCAGCTATTCAATGTGATGACATGTATGCTTTCTTTAAAATTAAACAAAGCAGAAAATGAGCTTTGACTTCTTTGGCCTCGCTCTTATTTTCACACTAAAACAATCCCTAGAACAAATTAATTTGATAGTCTTGAACTTAGTTTTATCGCGTCATTTGATCCATGCAATCTTCACGCCACCTTGTAGGACAAGACTTAGTTGCTGTTGTGGTCTTTGAACTTAACTGTTGTCTCCCAAAGTTTCCATTAAGGTGTATTTGGCGAAAGATGAAAATTGGTTCCAAAGTTTCAACTAGTGACTGAAAGTAGACTTGAGGCGCCATGAAACTCTACCATATTTCTTTCTTTCTTTCATTCATTCATGTCAGCTGTTGTATCACATATTTCTGAGCTTGATGCAGCAACTAGGCTTCCTATGCACTTTAACAGAATCTCTTGTTCTGCAGATTATGGGCATTCACTGATTTCTGAATCAACTAATCAAAAACAAAAAAAATGAACAAAGGGTGATGTTTCTGTCTATTGATAGAAAGGATGTGCATGCTGAAAGAAAAGAAAAGGGAACGAGATGAAAGAACAAGCTTAAGTGTAATGCATTAAAATTGATCAAATGAGCATTAAAAGCACACAAAAAAATTCCTTAGAGTAGAGATTATACAAGTACATTGAAACCAAGTTGGTGAACAAAGCACTAAAAGAAATAACTAAGCTATGCAATAGAGGATGAATGTAATGTTCCTATTACTATAAGCAATTTTATCAATAGAATAATAGTTTGTATTGGTTTGTTTATTGTCAAAGTGGCCGGTGCTTTGTGGCTTTCGCGTGGAATGCATACTCCCTGATTATTTTTTTAATCATATACTAGAGCCCTCATATCCATATAGTCATAATTAATTAGATCTTGCTAACCATTTATATACCAACTCAATCCACTAGTCTTAACAAATTCATTTCTGGATTTTGGTGAATTGTTAAACGAGTTAAAATGTGTCCTCACAGTGAGTGCACTCCACGTTTTGACCAATTGGCCATTTAGGCCTGTTATAATCCAAATTCTACCAAAATAGTGCGATGACGAGTTTTTACCCTTTGACATAATTTCCTCACAAGAGTGGCATGCACAAGAAATATCCTTTTTTTCTTGTTCTAGTATTATACGTGTAGAATAATGTTATTTGAATCACTCAAAAGGTGTAGATACATTGTAATACTTCTCATAACATATCATGGAACCTACTTCATTAAAAATAAATCCCATGATACATGATAAAAGAAATGACAATATGTCTACACATTTTGGGTGATCCAAACAACATTATGTGCGTATAATATTTGATTTTGTCTGATGCTCGTCAAAACAAAATATCTAGAGATTCTTCCATAGGCCATAGTATATCACCTCTCTTTTAGATGTACATGTAGTTAATCGCGTTTATGAATAATGTTTTCCTTTCTCGCGTGATCCTTTATTTTGCCTTTTTTGACGGCAAAATTATGCATGGTTGAGTGTTCGTTATTAAACACTAGGCAGATACTCTTTTCAGCCATTAACAGAGCCCTCGTGCACAACCGTTGCAAAAACTTACACGAAAGTTTCACACCAATAAAGTAAGGGAAATACTATGTACGCAATTATAAAGAAAAGACTGTCATGCACTTCATTAGTTTACAACTAAAATTTGAAGAAAATTACAGTCTATCTCCTTTATGGTAATTGAAATATACGTTGAAAGGAATTCGACTAGTAACACAACCACCATAAACAAAGAAAAATTTTAACACGAACCGTTACATACAAATAATAATACAATTATAGGGGTGGGTAAACCTACAAATTTCCTTTCATAGTCATAGTGCGGCGGTCAAGTAAGGCAGCAATCTCATATCAGGTATTGGCAGAAACTTCTGATGAAAGAACGGAAAATTGGGGTAGAAAATTTGGGACCAAAACTACGGTTAGACTATAGCAAGACACTAGGACAAACAGGACCTCAGCACAGAGTACGAACATCACATGCAGGCAGGTAAAAAAATTCAATGATAGCAATCTTCCACCATACAGGGAAATAATGCATGAAAACAATAGGCAAAAGGTCGCAGTGGCTCAACTCATCAAGATCTTCCAAACAAAGTGCCACAATCATAGAAAATAGAACCCCCTTCCATCAGTACCCCCGTGAAGAAAACACAATAGTGGCATGCATAATGGGTTCAATTGCGGATGGCCTGTTGCAGCTGAAAAGAATTTTAGTTTTAAAAAACCATGCATATCCAATTTAGCAACAAAGGAACCCAATGATGAATCCAAAATGACCACATTTAGCCAACAATCCTGCCAAAAGGTCAATGATATTAATAAAGCAGAGCAAAACGAAAATCTAGCAGATAAGAAAGTTAGTGTTTGAAACTAATATTCAATAATTTACCCGCTTGACTACTTTTTACTCATAGATCCAGAAACATGATGGCCAAAATGGGCATTCTACTTTTAAAACTTCTTTCTCCCATTGAAAAGAAACAAGCTGCACATTTGGACCTCTACTTTGGTCTTTCCAAAACCCAGCCATCCAACACCACAACACTGTCCACTACCTCTTACAACGAAACAGGGGCACATATGTCATATGCAACTCCTCATGAACGAAAGTCATAATTCACAAGATACCCAGCAGCAATTATAGATAGCATAGAGCACAACATCAAATTTGACCGTAACTCAAGCACGCATAAGATTTCAACAGATCAAAAGGTCAGCCTTAGGAACATAAAAGTTTCAAATATGAGCTGAGTATTGCATCTCAAAACACTGGTATCATTGGTCCATCCAAACAACAATCCCAGAACATTGTGAACAAAAAGGAAATTTGAAGCAGTAAAAGCAACCCCTCCAGTTTCAAAGCTGCAAAAAAGCATAACAATATATGTTAAAAAGGCATAACAATATATATGTTAAAATCATGAAAACAATGTGTTGAAAAGGAGGTATCAAAATACATGTTGCGTACCTCAATGAAAAAGACTAAAATATATCAACGAGCACCTCCTGACCCCCGTCGTTCATATGGGCCAGAACGATCACGATAGTATCGATCATTTCCAGAATCTCCACGACTACCACCATCCCTGCTGCGTCCACCAGATGGACGATCAGCATTTCTATCCGGACCATAGTGACTGCCACCACTGCTTCCACCATATCTATCTTCCCTGCCACCATACCTTCCCCCTCTTCCCCCTTCACTACTAGGGCACTCCCTAGCAAAATGACCAGGTTTACCACACTTAAAGCATTCACCACCATTAGATCCTCGACCACCTCCATAATCTCTACGATCGCGATCACGGTCTCGACCACGGTCTCGGTGGCGATCACCATCATCTCTACTTGATCCTTGTTGAGGCTGAGCTTTATCAACAGTAATAGTTCGCCCATCCAAATCCATTCCATTCATAGCATCAATAGCATCTTCCATTGCTTTCTTTTCATCAAATGTGACAAATCCAAAACCACGAGAGCGCCCAGAGAATTTGTCAACAACCACCTGTATAAAAAATATGGTGCAAGAGAACATCAAAAGTATCAAAATCATAAATAGCACTTGGAAATTTGGTTTTATGTTTTAATTATATTACACCAATATTGTTTCCTTGATTTGTTAATTAAAAAAGGTTCAGTAGATATTGCAATTTCCTACTAAATTAATAAAGAACAAAAGAGGCATTGGAGATATCAGCCAAAAGTACAACATAAACCAACTTCCATGTACAAACATGAAATAAGATACATAACAAAAGCTGACTCAACAACTATAATGGTTGTAATAATATGATATTGATTACCTTTGCCTCAACAAGCTTGCCAAACTTTTCAAATGCATCCTTTAACTTTCTATCAGATGTTGACCATGCAAGGCCACCAATAAAGCAACGATACTCATCCACATCTGACATTCTAAACTGCACATTTGCAGGACAACAAGCATTACGGCATAACGTATGGAGTAGCATCACTGGGTGAGCCATCCCACAATCTAAATAAATAAGTGGAAGAAACCAGTCCTGTGAGTAAACCCAGGCAACTTCAAACAATAAGTTAGATAATGGGATTCCTCATGAACACGAGCAGCACAATATTATGAAGAAAAGAAGAAAATAGCACCGTTAAACTTAAAAATAAAACAAAGCTGTTTAACACTGTCCTACTTCCTGATTATTAGCATCCAAGTTGCAAATAAAAGTAAATAAGTCAATTTCTTTAGAGCTAAATAATAAAATCCTTTAGTCTATATAACCAACTTGTCTATGCTTGCATTATTGCTAAAAGTCAAGAACTAAGATCTAACCTTTTTTTTTTGGGTGCAGGAACCTTTTAGCATAAAATATTTTAGGGCCAAGGCATTGTCACGCAATCAATTAGGTATCCCTTTAAAACAGGGGACGAAAAATTTCAGACAGAAGTTTTTCACACAGTTTCTCATATAAAGTTTATCCCTTACCCTCGGAGCAAAATGGTAGGTCACAACTTAAAGAAGAAGTACAACTACAATACTATTAATGATGTAGCTGAAAACACTATGAATGGGACTTAGGTAACATGAAGAGAACCGTTTCATGGATACTATTCAGCAGCAATCAATCAACTGAGGACTTGATTCATAGAGATTTTGAGTTGTTTGTAATGGTTTATCATAGTTATATGAACATTAATTTTTTGTCATATGAACATACGTATATAAACCATAAAGAAGGAAAAGAAGATTCTTCGGATTGTACCAGGCACATTGCAGAAAATACACGCGTACCAACCAAATGAGGACAAACTTGCTTAAATCTTCATCAAACTAATTCTTTTTAGATTATATATAGGCCAAGGCAACCTTAACACAACTATTATAAGAACAATGCTTAATGGAAATGCATCCTCTCGAGATGAATTTTCACATGACTTTGTCATGTGTGATCCTCTCACCATTAACTTTTTTATTGCTTAAGCCATCTATGAGACCCACCTTTTTAATTAATGGTAGGAGATTACACATGACAATGTCATGTGAACATTCAACATGAAGGGATCCACTCCCATACTTAATCCGACATGGGTGGCGAACAGAAAATCTAAGACATGATATTCTGAAGGTAAGTTCATTTGTTTATATGATAACAAGGGTAAGTTCTACTTCTATAAAGAAAGGGCACGAACTATATACATTAGAAGTGTGCTTCTACAATGAAACATTGGCACCAAATATCAATAGTTACAGAAAAAGTTAAAATATGTCACCAAACATAGCTTATACATTAAAGAAGAGATACAAATATGCTATGAATTCAATCTCACTGCGGATACAAAACTAAGTAGTTGGTGTCTATCAATCAAGTGTCAGTTTTCCCTATTTAATATGAAACAAAACATGTGCGCTGTCCCCGGGAAGCATAAAAATTAAGCAACATAAAGCACATGCTCCATAATAGCACAAAAATGCAAAATTCCCCCAAACTAGTAAAAATTCAAACTGATGCTCGGTTAATTCTTGCAGAAATCAGATGAAGAACCCGCACCCAACAAAAGAAAAAGAAAAGAAAGGGAAGCCATTTATTAAATTAGTCAGTTTTATGGCACAAAACAAAGCGAAAAACCCCGTGATAACGCAAAAACGAAATAAACAAAACCCAAGAGCGTTGTTGTCATCGATAATTGAAAGCGAATTGTGAGAGAAGAGAAGAAAGGAAGAGTACCGGTGGGGCGATGAGGGAAGGAAAACCTAGCAGAGAAGGAGAAGAAGACGAAACGAAGCAGAAACAAAGGAAGCAGCGCTATCGAAAGAGTTGCGATTCTGCTACTGCTAATCGCGTGTGTGAATCTAGGTCAATAAAAAAAGTATAGTAATTTATATTTGATAATTTATATAATATATATATATGTATATACATATAAAAATTACTAAATATATATCAGTTTATCATATAATATATTTATTCCATAAAAAACATAATTCAATTTGATAATTAAAAATGTTATTTTATCATAAAAAACTCAACTTTAAATAACTTTATAATTAGAAATAGATAATTCCAATGCTAAGGTAAAATTAAGTTATTTTATATTATTTTCATTCTTACTTCAGAGTGATTGTCATCCACATATTTTATCATTAACAAAAAAATAATTATTTGGTAGATATAACATAACTTGTTTATATTTATTATCTTAATAAAAAAACAAAAGCATGATAATAAAAGAATAAAAAGAATGAATGAAAAAAGGGTTAATTAAGTTTTTAGTCCCTGTAATTTAAGAAAGTTTGGTTTTAGTCCCTCTGTGTAAGTTTTAGTCCCTGAAAAATAGCAAAATTTGGTTTTAGTCCCTGTTAACAGTGGATGGGTAACGGTGCTGACGTGGCGTTTGACGTCGCTGACGCGGCTTGACACGTGGACACGCCACGTAAGCGGAGCAAAGCTTTTGGCCCAACTCAGAACCCGACCCGACCCAACCCGACTCGTTTAAAAAAAAATTAAAAATTAAAAACCCAAAACCCAAAATCCCCTGCAGGC
>QANU01031477.1:306321-323231 GCA_003254905.1 Nissolia schottii
CAAAATGATAAGCATATCAAAATGCCTTTGTTTCTGTCTTGTTTTCTAATGTTTTTATTTTCATTACCTCTGTATTTTCTGTCTCAAAATAAAACACTACCTTAACAATATTCGCCACGTTCACGAATCATTCACTTATTTGATCCAAAATAGTAGATACATTAGGTCTTAATTGAGCTAGGATGTGTTAATCAACTTAATTATTCAAGGGTAATGCTACTTGAACAATAAGATTGAACAACAAATAATAGATATCTATCTACAATAACCATGATTATGAAAGAATTGGTTTGAATCGACTTCTATTGATAGGGTTTATACAGGAGTTGATTTAAATCAACTCCTATTTTTAAAAGATAAAAAAGTAAAAAAATTAGAAATCGATTTAAATAGACTTTCAATTAAAAAAAATTAATTATAATTTACACAAAATCGATTCCTTTATAAAAAAAGTTAATTTATTTTAGAAATAATTTTTTAATTGGTTCACTAGGGCAAGATGTTATTTTGGTAAAATTTCGTTTTGAGGAAAAATTTGGGCCATGTAGTAATAGAATGGAAATTAGGGGTCGGAGTATAATTGACCGTTTTGCTTATGTTTTTGGTTTGGCCCTAGAAATTGCGAAATTGCAACTTTGCAACAAAAGAGAAGAAAAAAATGGTGAAGTCTTTCCAGGGTTTTTGGGCTGGGTTTAGCGCTTTCAGCAGCACCTTCCTTCTGCATCTTCGTCCCTCTTCAACTTGATTCATCCATTTTCAACGCTGTTAGCCAAGAAGCGCCGAAAGAAGAAAGCAAGCAAGAAAAATCATGTGGTATTTGTGCGTTTTCTACCACAGGTTGCTGGATTACAGAAAAACCGAAGTGGAATCTCTGGCACATCTCTTCGGTGCTTTTGGGGACGACAAAAACGGCGACGTTCCCTCTCAGTTGCAATGGACGCTCCCTGTTCACCACCACCCCGATTCCCCTTTCCATTTCGTCAATCTCCCTTCAGAACAAGTCGCTCGCAGCATCGCTAACCGAAGTCAGTTTTTCTCATTTTATTTTTTATTTTTTGAATTTTTTTGGTGACCCGTTTTGATTTCAATGCTGATTTATCATTTTTATGTCGTGGGTTCGTATAAAGTTTTAATTTTTTTTTGTGGGGGGGGGGGGTGTTGGGAATTTTTGTAGGTATACTTGTGAAGGGAATGTATGAGCTGTGGGGGGAAGGGGGTAGCTATGCGGAGTTGAAAGATTCTGTGATGAGTTACCCGGATGAGAGGAAGTTGCCGTACTTGGATTCTGGCAGCACTTTCAAGATCAATGTTGACAGCTTTGGGAAGGTTATGAGCCTCAGTGAGCAAAAGGAACTCATTCAAGGGCTCTCTTATATCCCTTTCAAGGTGGGGGTGTCCTCTGATTTGAATGGTGCTTTTTTGTATTGGAAATTGGTGCTCTTTGCAGGAAACTTTCGAATTTGTTGCTGCCTCTTGTGGTTATGTGGTGCAGGAGGACATTTTTTTAGCGTGTATTGGGTTTTTTTTGTAGTAGGTTGATTATAATCTGAATATGTGAAGAGATTCCCGGATAATGTTTTTTTTATTATTTTTATCTCAACTCAATTTTGTGTTATGAGAATTTTTTAGATGTGATAATTTATCAAGTTTCTTTGAAGTTTATGATTTATCAGGGTTCATTTTGCATTTTTTTTAATCCTCAATGAGCCTTTTGTCTTTCCCATATGTTTTCATCTGAGCTTCTCTTTTTTAAGCTTATTCAATGTCTTATGATGAATGAAATTTCTCATTATTTAATATACTACTGTGTAGTGATCTCAATATATTACAATAATGTATTCGTTGTCCATCATTGTTATGTCATTTTGTTTGCAGGGACAAGTAAAGTTGAGAAACCCAGATCACAACTTCTGGCTCATGGAAATTGATAATTATGGAGTTAATAACGGTCTTCCTCCAATTGATCAAAAGAGAATCTTCTTTGGTCGTGAAGTTGGCGGTGCTGATAGGAAGCTTATACCAACATATCAGTTGAAAAGTCGCACTTATCTTGGGCCAACAGCCATGGATGCTGAAATGGCTTTTCTAATGGCCAACCAAGCACTTGCTACTTCAGGCAAACTAATTTATGACCCTTTTGTTGGGACGGGAAGTATTCTTATTGCTGCAGCTCACTTTGGAGCAATGACCATGGTCTGCTTCTTTCTTCTTTTTTCTTTGCTGCTTGTTCTGCTTTACATCATTTGAAGTTGATTTCTTAGTCATGTTCATATCAATATGCATGCAGAAGATTTCTTTTAACAAGAGCTGATCTAATGTGTTCAGGGTGCTGACATCGACATTAGGGTAGTACGTGATGGACGTGGTCCTGACTGTAACGTTTGGAGCAATTTTAAGCAGGTAAATGTGCCAGACACTATTGCTATTGATTTATGGTTAGTGTGAAACATTGTGTGAAACATTGTGTTTATACAGTTACTTTGCATTTGGCACCAACATCCATTAATGATGTTATGGTAGCCTAAATTTGCTTGAATAAAGCTTATTTTATAATGTGTATCTCCTTCTGATAAACTTATTAGGCTGTACATTTTGCAGTATGGATTGCCAATGCCAGTAGGTCTTTTAAGGGCTGATAACAACAGTCCTCCCTGGCGTCCAGGGCTGAAAGAGGTAATTCTTTGAAAAATAAATCTTGTCGTTATACTTAATTTTGTTTTTCTTTCCAATCTGAAAGGTAGGTGTCCTGCTAGGTATTGCTATATGCATCAACTCTCAAGTTCAGAATTTTTCTAATATCAGCAACTTTGTTGGTTTTTATCTAACTAGAATAAGTATCGAATACATTTTTTTTCCCCTTCCAAACTGAAAGGTGAGCATCTGACTACTGTATTGTTAGCACATGTTTTGTGGTTTCTTATTTTCTTTTCAATTCTTGTATTGCTGACCCTGGCTTTCTGTTATTTTACTTAATGGTAAAATGTGCAAGCAATAAATTGGATACTGATAATTTTGATAACACCTGGTGCCCCACCTGGTGCAAATTTACTCGTTGTTTTTGGAAATTTCTGGTTTTCTAGTTTGTAAATAATTTTGCTGTTTATTGCAGATATTTGATGCCATAATATGCGACCCTCCTTATGGAGTGCGAGCTGGGGGACGCAAATCTGGTGGTCGGAAACTGCTAAAGGGGACCGTGGAGCCTTACGTTGTTCCTGATGACAAGAGGGCAGATCATATACCATCAACTGCAGCTTACAGTTTAGTTGAGTGCGTGCATGATTTGCTTGATCTCGCTGCCCGGATGCTTATAATGGGGGGCAGGCTCGTCTTCTTCTATCCTGTATTGAGAGAAGATGAGTGCCCAGAAAACCATTTTCCAGAGCATCCATGTTTCAAACTGATTTGTTCTTCCGAGCAGATCCTTAGTTCGCGTTATAGTCGGGTGTTGTTGACTATGGTCAAGATAGGTCCTTACACAGAGGAAATAGCTGAGGCAGCTAGGTTAAAACACATTGAGTTTAAGGAGAACCATGTGAAGTGGTTACAAGACGGTAATCTTCATTCTGCAGTTTTTACTCCAAATGATGCTCAGGTGTCGGAGGCCGATGATCCTAAGTTTGTTAAGGATACGAAGCCTAAATACAGAGGAAAGTACGTTTAGATTTGTTATAAGTTAGGTGATCTTATCTCTCACAGTTACCATAGACAGCGCTGTAGTTTTTTCTTTGTCCAAGAGGAAAATTTGTACCACTACATGGAAGCCAGTGTACCAATGTACTTTCTCTATTCAATTTAGTGATGTTCTGATATTTGTCTCATTTCGTTGATTTCTCGTTTTGCCTTGCAACTCTGCGTGGATGAGGTTAATACATTCCTATTCTCCTTTGATGATCTACTGCAAAGTTAACAAAAGGGCTATGCTTAGAGCCACGTGAACCCAATATGTTATTTGTATTTATTAGTTATGATGATTCCACCATTGGGTGACAAGGATGTTGCATGCATTTGCAAACGAAAAGCTGTAAGATGTTTCATTCGGCTACTATTCAAAGCGAATTGGATTCCAGGTTTAGTTTATAAAGACTGCTAGAGCCTAGAGACATAAAAATCCATTGATGATGATGAGCAGCCTGTAGGAGAATTGATTCTTTATCAAGATTTTGTATTTGTTTCAACTTTGGAAAAAAAATTTACCATAGGTTAATATTCTATTTGATCATTGAATTTTACACGTGCTCTAATTGACTCCTAACAAATTAATCTTTGATCTTTGCAAAGATTGGACTTCTTAGTTCATACTCCATGTAACAAGACAAAATAGTTAAATTTTTTAAAGACTACTTAAGATAATATTATGAATGTTCATGAACTACTTAAAGTAATCAGAGATTAACACGTCACTTTTTCAAGTTGACGGATCAATTAGGGCAAAAATGTAAAGTCTAAAGACTAAATAAGATATTAACTCAATTATTAAAAGGTTAAAGTGACGTTTGTTTGAGCAACACCCCAAATTAAAAAAGTTTAAAAAGATTTTTTTTTTGAATTACACTTTTTAATTTCGGTTAGAAAACTGAAAACATATTTTATTTTATTTTAATTATTTAAAAAAATTTAAACAAATATATGAAAACTAATATTTTTAGTTAAAAAAGCAATTATTTTTTCAAATAAATCAAACACCGCACCCTTAAAAATGACCCAACTTTCTGTTTGCCAACAAACTTTTTCATTTTACCTGCAAAATAATAGCTCCATTAAAGACATAACAGGTCAGACATTACATTACCTGAAAATAACCAGAGATCACCAACACTATAATTAATATATTAAGTATAAAATGCAACTGTATTATGGAAAGCCTAAAAAAGGGCAATTTTTGCATTCACCCTTAATTAGAAGAAAGCTTAAATTGGTCACGGTAAGAGGGTAATGAGAAAACGTAAGTTAAGCATTCATGGGAAATGCATACATGTCATGACTCATGACACCTCATTTGGTTCCCACGTTTTGAAGCTACAAAAACGGCCAATGCATTGGCAGCATTGCCAATTATAGCCAAGTTGGAATGCTTGAACCTCAGAGGAACATAGAGGAAGGGGAGAGAGGGAAAAGAAAGGACAGATAGAAACAACTATCCATCTTTCTATCCCCTCAACCTCCCCTTGTTTCCTTTTCCCTCTAAAGGCAAAGAAGAATACAATAAATCAATAACACCTTTGTCAAAACTCATTTACTGCCGGGTTCCTATTATTTTCTCTACATGCAAAAACCTCCATAGGCAATTGGGGGTTCATTACACAATAATCACCTTTCAGAAACCTTAGCTCTCCAAGCAGGTAGCATGCAATTTTTTCCTCTTCATGCCTGTAATGTATATATACTTTTATGTAACATGAAGCTAATGTTAAAAGTTTATGCAAGGAGGAAAAGCTTTCAAAGTTCCAATTATTTGACATGTCCTATACATTTGTGATATAAGCAGGGTGCAATGATTTTCAACATATTTAACCAATATCAGAACAGCAAAACTTGAACTTTTAACAGCCTGATCCTGACCAATTTGAAACAATGGCTCCAAGCTCCTTCAGAAGAGCAATTGGAGCAGTCAAGGACCAAACAAGCATAGGCCTAGCCAAAGTTGGAAGCAGCACCTCACTTGCAGACCTTGATGTGGCCATTGTGAAGGCAACGAGGCATGATGAGTACCCGGCCGAGGAGAAGCACATCAGGGAGATCCTCAACTTGACATGTTACTCTCGCACGTTCATCAGTGCGTGCGTCAACACCATCTCCAAGCGTCTCAGCAAGACCGGCAGCTGGACGGTGGCCTTGAAAATGCTTGTGCTGATCCAGAGGCTGCTGGTTGATGGTGATCCTGCATATGAGCAGGAGATATTCTTCTCAACTCGGCGCGGCACTCGCCTCCTCAACTTGTCTGATTTCAGGGATGCCTCAAAGTCCAACTCGTGGGACTTCTCTGCATTTGTGCGCACATACGCATTGTATCTGGATGAAAGGCTTGAGTACAGGATGCAGAACAAGCGCGGAAGGCGCAGCAGGTTTGGTTATGATGAAGATGAGGGGGACTATACACCTAGGGAAAGAGAAAGAGACAGGGATAGAGAAAGAGATGGGGAAAGGGCACGGGAAAGGGATAGATACAGAGATAATGAGAAGGATAAAGAAATCGTCGTGAGAGCCACACCAGTGACTGAAATGAAGTCTGAGCAACTATTTTCCAGAATGCAGCATTTGCAGTTGCTGCTTGAGCGCTTCTTAGCTTGCCGTCCCACAGGTTTGTGATGATTAGAACCAGCAAATTTTAAAGCTCAAGAATCCTACCTATTTTTCTTTGTGAAAAGATAGAAACTAAAACCTACATGCACGCTTAAAAACTGTTACAATCTAAGCAGATGCATTGAAGGAACTTCACAATAGAAGGTGTTAATATTTTCTTTTGTCTATGTTAAACACTTAATAAATTAATCAAATATCACAAAGGGTATACATCAATTCACATTCTGCTACATAGTTGATGTTTTCAAAATGCATGAACTAGTAGAACATTTGCTCAAGATAGTCAGCAATAATGCACTCTTTCAATTAGTGTGAACAAAGAATTTACCAACCACAATTATATATGCAAGCATACAAAAGGTAATCTCATGATTGTTTCAACTTCACAGGGCCGGCAAAGTCTCATCGTATTGTGACAGTGGCTCTCTACCCTCTCGTGAAAGAGAGTGTTCAAATATATCATGAAATGACAGAAATACTGGGTATCTTAATTGATCGTTTCACTGAAGAAATGGACGTGCCAGAGTGCACCAAGGTGTATGACATTTTCTGTCGTGTCGGAAAACAGTATGATGAGCTAGACTTGTTCTATGGCTGGTCCAAGAACATCGGCATTGCACGCTCATCTGAGTATCCAGAGATTGAGAGGGTCACGACAAGAAAGCTTGAGCTCATGAATGAGTACATTAAAGACAAGTCCATCTTAACTGAGAAACCTCAAGAAGAGAAGAATGGAGAGGACGAAGCGAAGGATCCTGAACCTGAAGATGATATGAATGCAATAAAGGCACTGCCAGCACCAGAAATGAAACCAGCAGAACAAGTGAGGGAAGAGCCAAAGAAACAAGTGCCAAAAGTAGAGAAGGTGGTGCAACTAGAGGGTGATCTGATCACACTAGGAGATGACATGGTGACATCTGAACATGAGGACAAACTAGCCCTGGCATTGTTTGATGGTGCTACACCAGCAACAACTGGTGCCACACAAGCCCTCCCATGGCATGCTTTTGATGATGTAGCGGATTGGGAGACGGCGTTGGTCCAATCAACAAGCAACTTGTCAAACCAGAAGCTAGCACTTGGGGGTGGCCTTGACACATTGGTGCTGGATGGAATGTACAAACATGCATCCACAAATGCAGCAATGCAGGAACGTTATGGGGTGAGTGGCAGTGCTAGCAGTATGGCACTGGGTTCAGCTGGAAGGCCTGCAATGCTAGCATTGCCAGCACCACCAACTCGAGGGTGTGGTGGCTTCGGTTCAGTTACTGCAGATCCTTTTGCAGCTTCAAAGGCCGTGGCACCTCCACCTTATGTGCAAATGTCAGAGATTGAGAGGAAACAGAGGCTATTGGTGGAGGAACAGGCAATGTGGCAGCACTATGCAAAGGGTGGCATGCAAGGACAAAAATATGCATACACGAACGTTCAATCTAACAATGCTTACACAGGAGGGTACCAACAAAACAACTGGAATTATTATCATTAATTAGGAGCAATTTCTCATTAGTTTGGACTGACCCCACTCTCACTTTCCCCCCAGCACATTGTAATCGGTCCACTGGAAACAATTGTTTCCAAACATCTACTACGACTAAGGACGAAACTATGAAGGTATATTAAGAGTTGTATGTATATTTTCTTTTCCCCCTTACAAAGTACCACAGTCACAAACCATAACCATAAGTACCCTACTGCCCACAAACTTAATCCACTACTGTTCAAATGATAACGCAACTGTTTTAAATGAGAATGGGACCATGTTCTTTCATCAATCTTGCCAAAAATTGATTCTTGCAGAATTGTAATTAGTCATCATTTGAGTTTTGGCTACAACAATGGCAATGCATCGTTAGTAACTGCAAGTTTTCACCAAGTTTTTTTAACATCTCAGAAGTCAAAATGCTTCCTTAGTTTGATTGCTCAGAGTAACAACAAAACACAATTCAAATTCAAAAGCTACACACCAAACTCTTCAAAATCAATTGAAGAAATTGTCCAAATGAAGATGCAGATGCACCCACGGCGCAATGAGTTATTCTAGTAAGCAGCATTTGTAGAGCCTTAAATCAAATGAAACAGTCAAAAGATCCTTTCGCTGCTATGCTTCTTAAATACAGTTCTAAAAGGGTATTCTCTAGATTTAGAGGCATATCCAATGATACCAACAGAGGGCAGTAACCCAGAAAGAAATATAAAGCATGAAGTCAAACTGCATGAGAAGAGTAATTAGCAACAATCATGTGTAAGGAAGAAAATAGTCACTGATATTATAATAATTCTCAAACACAAACTGTTCAAAATTGAAGTATCACTAACAGATCTTCAAGCTTCAATGTTTGGACAATAAAAAACTCGAAAGGACAAGCGAGAAGAGTGAAACTGCAAATTCTAACTCTCGAACTAGAAGAGAGAGGTTCCTTTTCCCTTCTTGTCACCGCCAATCTCAAAGTGCTTGCACCTCTGCAAAAACAGAAACATGGACAAACAAACCCATTAGGCAATACAAACATACCCCAAGATTGTAATAACGATGTCCAACGAAACCACAGGACCACAATGCTAACCTTGAGAGCATGTTGGGAGACATGTTTGCAACCCTGGCACTGCAGCCTCAACACAATTTTCTTGGTGGTTTTTGCCTATTTAATACCAAAATAAATGATAATCTAAGTATGGCTCAATTATTACTAATCAGCTTTAACAAGATTCAGAACAACCAACCAGCAGCTAGGGGAATTAATCAAATTCCTCTAAATACATCAATCCAACAATAGTAATCAGCCCTAAAAATCACACCAAACCTATACATTTTAGGTTACGAAGCTTCTCCTATAGATAGAGATAAGGGGTAAATACCTTCTTGTGGAAGACGGGCTTCGTCTGACCACCATAACCGGACTGTTTGCGGTCATAACGGCGCTTACCCTGAGCAGCAATGCTATCCTTACCCTTCTTGTATTGGGTCACCTTGTGCAGTGTGTGCTTCCTGCATTCCTTGCTCTTGCAGTATGTCTTCTTTGTCTTCGGAACGTTCACCTACCAATCACACACAACCAAGAAGAGTCCATTAGAGACAAATTCACTATCTTTTAATTCTTATTGAGCTAGCCCAGGTTATAGAATCACACATCAATTGACAAAAATAAAATCAAGTGCTAGAATAAAATCGAATCGTTCAATCAAGCAGATAAAGAATTGAGGGAAGAGGAAGAAGAAGAGCTTACCATTGTGGCGGCAGTGAGAGTGGAGGATCGGATCGGAGTTGAGCACTGAGCCTGCGAGAGCTAAAATGAGAGTGAAGCACGATCCCTAGGGTTGGGAATTAGGGTTAGAAATGGTGAGGGTCCTTTGCCCGGGTTGGGCTTTTTTGTTTTGTTACGGCCCTGTTGGGCTCTGTTTACAAAAATTTAATGAAGTAGCAGAATGGCCCACATCAGGATCCCTCCTAACAAAAGACAAAATGGATCTCATGCAAATTTTTTCTTTTAGGTGAGGTCAACCAAAATAACATTTATTCACCTCAATTTCTAATTTTGTAAACTAAGTCTACTCACACTTTCATATTACGTTATTATTATTATTTTTAGAATACTTTTGTATGTTTTACACCCTCACCCTATAGAAATGTAAAAAAATTGCCATGTCATCTTGAGTAGCTGCAGTGACGGACTTAAGGGGGTGAGCGAAAAATTCTCAATTATATATATATATATATATATATATATATATATANGAATCTGCATGCCACGCATTTTTTTTTCTTTTCATTTTTTGAAAAAAAAAAAACTATATGAAATTTTTTGGGTAATCGACTCCCTTTATAATTTTTTTGGGTCCATCCTTGAGTAACTATATGTATTAACTCCATTTTAAAAGTATGACCAGTTTCTAGAATTTTTATTGAATAGCATAGAAATTATTCTAATTCAACATTATATTCCATTTTTTTTACAAGTAGTGTAGTAAAATTGTTAATTATTTTTATTAGGGTTTGTTCATTTCAGTTAATAGAAATAATGACTGTGGTTCGCGATGGTGTTGGATGATGGACTCACAGTGTTGAACGGTGACAGACGTTGAACAGCTGACGGAGTAGCAATTCTGATGCAACTGGGCTAGGTTGAGGGTGGCATGCAAAATGTTGGGAGAGGAAAAAAGAAATTTCATTAATTTTGAGTTTGGGAAGGTTAGGGGGAGGAAGAGTGAATGTGAATGGTCAGTAATTTAGGAAAAGATTCTAGATTTTGGGGATTTGTTCAAAATGTGAGGGGTTAATAATTTTGGGGAAATAAATTAATGGGCCCAAGATATATAACATATTTTGGTGGTTTTACGTTGGTAAAATTTTTGGTGTATACGTAACACGACTCAAAGAAAATTGTAGTTAGAATGAGTACATAGCATTCAAACAAGTTCTAATGTATTTGAAATTTTGTAAGGGACTCGTGAAAATTTATAAGAGTGATTATAATGAGAAACGGTGGTGCCCGCCAGTGACATTGGTGAAGAAGCTCGTGAAGCCATTGTTTGACTATCTAATTAGGAGGAAGAAACCATTTTAAGGATGTTGACTCTAATTATAAAAA
Organism: Nissolia schottii; assembly: GCA_003254905.1. Classification (NCBI taxonomy): domain Eukaryota; kingdom Viridiplantae; phylum Streptophyta; class Magnoliopsida; order Fabales; family Fabaceae; genus Nissolia; species Nissolia schottii. The sequence goes on from QANU01031477.1 coordinate 317,214, forward strand.
AAAATTAATACGAGATAATTTGTTTTTAATTTAAGAGCAATAATCAATGAACTTTTAAAGGATTTTTGAGATTAAGTTGGTCGTCACCATAAGGATAGGTGATGATTAGTTATTGCTTGAAGGTTAAGTGAAAATGAGAAATAATAATACTTTTATGGTAGTAAAAACGTTCGGCAGAAAAAAAGAATTACCCAATTTTCCATTCTGGTAGTGATCTTTTTAATAATTCTATACTAACCACATTTTGATAAGTTTATTCAAGGTGCAATAAATATTTCATTTCAAATTAATAATGGAATAAACTTAAAAGATGGCCAGGGAAATAAGACTAATCACAGTACATTTTATTTTAAAGTTCTTGCATTATCATTCACGATTTCCTATCTGATATTAACCAAATAAATATTTTTAAAATTACAATTAAAACATCTTTTGTAGAAACAAACAAATTGTTTTAACTGTACCAAATACAAAAAGTTTGATACAACACAATTCTCAAGCCGGAGTTAAGGCCCTATCCTTCAACAAACACTCAGCTGCTCTCCTCCCAGAGACCAAAGCACCATCAAATGTGGCTGAGGTCAAGTAATCGCCGCACACATACAAGCCTGACTCAATTCTCGGGTTCTTCTTCAGATCCGTGGGCGGGCACTGATTGGGCTGGGCAAACCCGACCCGATAAGTCCTCAAGTGCTTCCACTCACGAACCACTTTCTCCCCAAACCAACCCGAAAGTTCCTGGACCACCTTACCCGCAAGCTCATCATCGGACTCACCCTCAAACAGCCCAATCAGAGACACCGATACCAAAGCCTTATCGGGTGGGCCATAAGATGGGGCCACATTCGTCGCAAAGAACATGTTGTTCACAATCCCCTTACCTGACCCGTTCAAAATCAGGACCGGGTCACGAACCGGGATCTGATCCCGGTTCGCGGTGAAATACAAACAAACAGTGCTTCGGACCGGTTTTTTCTGAACCGGACCGCTCCTTCCCGCCAATAGCCGAGCCGCTGCCGGTTCTTCAACCGCCACGATCACTCCCATCTCGCTCCTCAAAACGTCGCCGCTCTGCAACCGCACGCTCGGCGGTACGACGCTGTCGAGGTCGACGGAAACGGCCTTCGAGTTCAGCAGGATCGATCCCGGCGGCAGCCTCGCCGCTAGTTGTTCTGGAATCGCCGATATGCCGTTCGCCGGAAGGGTGTTGTCGCCGAGGGCGAGGCACTTGAAGACGAAGTCGAACAGTCGCGACGTCGTTTCGAGCTCCCTGTCAAAGAAAATTCCGCCGAAGAAGGGACGGAAGAATTTGCCTATGATGGAATCGGAGAACCCTAGCTTCTTCAGCAATTGAATCGTGGGGACCTCCTCTGCGGTCAGTATGTCGTCGTCGGATCGGGTGAGGACCCGGAGCCGGGTGGATCCTATGAGGAGCTTGTCAGCGAGGGTTCCGATTGGGTTAGCGAGGGACTTGGCGGAGTCCAGAAAGTGGCGGAGGGGGTCGGCGACGCTGTGAAACTGGCCATCGAAGAAGATTCGAGCGCCGGAATAGAACTTTTGGAGGTTGAGGGACTGGTAGTGGAGGAGCTTCTGGGCTTCAGGGTAGGCGGTGATGAAGATTTGGAAGCCGCGGTCAAGGAGGAAGCCGTCGACAATGTCGGTGCGGACACGGCCGCCCACGGCGTCGGAGGCTTCGAGAAGGAGGAAGGGGATGTTTTGGGAGTTGAGGTGGGTGGCGGCGGCGAGGCCGGCGAGTCCGGCGCCGATGACAATGACTCCGGTTTTGGGGGGCGGCGACGATGGGGATCGGACAGGGGAGGAGGTGGGGGGCGAAAGGTGTGCGGAGGATTGGGGATTGAATCTGAAAGGTTTCGGGGAGGAAGAGAGGGAGAAGGGGTTTGTGCAAGGGAGAGAGAGTGTGATAATAGTCATTGGTGTTTGGATAAGGCTTTTTGGGTTGTCGTTGGAGGGGCTTTATTTTCACTCTGCTGGACGTGACACGTGTGGTCCCTTTATAGATAAGGACAAATCTTTCGTTCAAGAGACCAATGTATCTCTTTGAAGAACGGCCCATTTTCTTTCTGTCCCACAACGCAAAAAGAGGTCTCAAAATCTAACAGTATATAATCACCTTGTTAGCTCGTCAAAATTTGTGGTACAGTGAAAAGTAAATTTTGACTGAGAGTGTACGTCACAATATACGTTGGCAACGCAGATGGTAAGAACATTGGTGACGCAAAGGTTATTAGTTGTTAACGATAGAAAAATTGACAATGCTTGCTAAAAAATCAGTCGCGATAATAACTATTTGGCGACAAAAGTTACTAAAAGATAACTAAAAAAAGTGGTTGCGAGGGAGTACTCGTCGCAATAGAAAGTCAATAGATGACAGAGATCAAGGTGACTTAAAAATCATCAACTAACTAAGGTGTCGACGCTATAGGTTGATGACTAAGGTCAAACTGTCACAAAGATAATTCATCTAAGAATTCTCACAATCGCTTTATGGTAGTCACCTTATATAGGACGAACATTACGATAGGCTTCAAGACTTAGCGGAAATTGTGTTATCAAGTCAATTCTATAGAGGGAACAATTAGCAAATTTGAATACAAGCAATAACCTCCAAGCAATAACCTTCAGAAAGTGATATAACTGCTAAGGAACATGACAAAAATAATTGTTGCATGTCATGTTTCACATGCAAGCGTAACTAGTCCGTATTATGTGGACCATAACGGATCGAAGTGGTAACTGTTGACAAAGTTAGGGGAAGAGCGGTTATCAGAAGTTGAGAGCCCTAAAACTCTATAAATACAGGGCTCCTAGGCTAAACTCGATGTGGTTTTTCTGACAATCCTATTGACTCAAGTAAGTCCTCCAGCTGACAATCAGCAGTCCTACGGAAGCTCAATGTACGCCACCACTTTTCTTTTTCATTTCGTTTCCCTGCTTTCCTAGGAGTAGTTCGTAATTGTAGCAATCTCTTTAACCTTGACACTCTTTTCTCCCCTTTCTTCACTGTAACTTGCACTACAATCCTTCACTCCGACAAGGATAACTTGTAATCAAAGTCACTCTGGTGACCATTATTGAATATATTTACATTTCCCATTCTCGCTCCCCACTTCTCTCTTATTTGGCAAACATTGTAGAAATCTGGGACTTGTACATGCATTTGAAAAGTGGTCCGGTTATAAACAGAAACTCTAGCAACTGACATGAAATTCCTAATTCATATGACACACATCTACCAACTGAAGCATCTGACAGATGATTCACATGATGACTTACAAAGTATAACGGGCAATCCACATAAAGTGGCACCTAAATGCATTCATCAATGGCAGGTGACCCCAAAAAAAAAGGTATATCAGCTAATGAGAAAGCAAAAAATACATATCATTTAACTTGGGGTGCTACAACTGACAGTAAGAACATGTACAAGGAGAAATCAAATTACAATCTTTTTTTCCGTTTTGGGAGAAGGAGGAGGAGAGGATCAGGAAGTTCATCAAGTAGAGAGAGAAAGAAGTACACCAACAAGTATAAGATATTCTCTTCACAGAACAAAAGCCAGGGAAGTAAAAACACACCAACGAAACAAAATCATACCCATCTAATTTTATTTTATACTTATGAGTGGAGGAAGATTATTGCAGTAGCGCACCTCCAAAGTACTAGTTAATCTAATTCTCACCGTATGCTAAACCTGAAATTCAGAGAGTACAAGATGCCTTAATGAAGAAGAATTACTAACTCCCTCCTCTGTCCATGCTGGTACAGTTTTTCTTATAAACATGTCATCATTCTGACACGTATGTACGACACTAGTATTCTGACCATCAACCAATCATTTACAGTGGCGACAGTTTAACATACCAATCCAGCCAACCAAAATTGTATTTGCTTGTGGGGAAAGGGTAAAATTAAAACAAAAATCAAATGACAGCAGAAACTATGGTGTTCACTTCTCAGTGTATCTAAGGAGGATCTGCCATCTTCTATCAGTGAGGATGCACTTTATCATCATGGGGACCACTTCCCCCCGTTGCATATTTTTTCAAATACTGGTAATCTCCGTTTAGCAGTTCGGCGACGGAGAACACTGGAGATGTATGAATCTACTTGTTCCTTTGCTGGAGCTTTGTCTTCTGAACCAGGGAGGGCAACCTCAATGCCATCATCCAGGGGTGACCAATCTCTCAAAGGGTTGGAACTGGCAAGGGCAGGGGTACGGGGAGGTTCCGGTATAACAGTTGAAGCTGCTTGGGATGTTGTCACTGTAGATTCAGCTGATGCATGTTGCTGACGAACAGTGCCGCTTTTCGAGCCATATATAGGTTTAACAGGTGAAGCTGTTCGGGGTTTTTTGACTGCAGCTTCAACTGTTGCATGGTGCTGATTAACAGTGCGGCTATTCCAGCCATGTGTGCCTGATCCTGCACTCAAAGGTGATTTTGGTGGCTGCAAAACCCAAGAAATAATTACACCTTAGGTGTGTATTATGTTAAAAGTACATGGTGACATCATCTTTTGATTATTTACCTTCGATTTGGAGTATTTCATGGTCAGAGGAGTTTGATGAAGATCTTCTTTTCGGTGTGCAAACTGCAAGATATTGATCTTCACAAGGTAAGCAACTATTGTAGCACGAGCATAAAGCCATCAAATACGAAATACAAGAAGTTTATTTCCTATTGACATTGAATCCCTTACTAAATGACAAGAATACATGCTAGGCGTTTTCAATAAAATGCAATTAGTTACATGAACGTTGCCTTTCCTTTCTCGAGTTAAATTTCTCAGGCCTATAGTTACCAGATACAGTACATGTGGTTCATATTGGTATTTGGTACATCATTTTTTTTGTGACTGCATTGTAATTGTGTTTTCATAGAAAATTTGGTATGATGTACAAAAAAGTTGAAATGCAGGACTCAGGGTTATTGATAGAATCCTGTGCCAAAAGTCTTGGACATCAGAATGTACTAGATTCCTTGTGCAGAAAGCCATTCAATAAGCATTATCAAAGTCCAAATCATGATCAAAGCTACAAGATTCTTAAACTCTCGACGTATATTGGTTTAACAAATGCATATCCAGCAGCAACAAGGAATATTTTGAATCTGCACCTTTGACATTCCTCGCATCAAGAAAAGGAATCAAAACAGAAAGGAACCAACAGTATATGCAGAATTCCAGAATCGGTGACCCAATTATAGAGGTTATGATACAGAAAACTTGTAGAAAATAAACATCTAACAAATGCACCACATCAACTGACCTATAATTGAATATTTACGATTTCTTTAGATTCTGACTCAACTCTCTCTGCAAGAATATTCAAGAAAGCATCTTTAGAAGGAAACTATGACAAGTGGTTTAGGAAACTTTCTTTCATTGATTTTGAGCAACTTACATATCTTTCAATGTTGCGAGCGCAATGAGAGAAGGATGCAATAACCCTTAACTCCTCCACTGTCACACACTCTTTCTGGGGAGTCTTGTTTCTCACCCCTCATATATATAAAGACCTCTCGCGTATTTATCCGTATATGAAAGCTTTCTTGTGTGGTGTTATAGTTTTAGGCGTTCCCCCTGTAACAAACCACATGCACTAATAGCACTCGGCCTATCCAAGTAGTTAATGCTGGAGCACACTAGTTTTAACGACTATACTAACCAAATCAAATCTTATTGCAGAGCAAATGTGGGTAATAAATAATAGTAAACCGTGATCAAAAAAATGTAAATAACAAACCAATTTTATTTTATTTTGGCATGTAATCTTTACTAAATAATAAAGGAGTTAAGCAACTTTAACGGTCCTTTAGTCACGTTTTTTAGACTATTATACCCCTCTCTTCATATAAAAAAACTTGTCGTTCTTTTTCATTTTTAATATTTAAATTTTTCTCCATTCAATCTTATTTCTTTGATACAGTGTTACTGTGCTAAACTGATAATGAAATAGATATGAGTAACAAAACCGCCATAAAAGAAAAAAAAAAAAAG
>QANU01031477.1:323788-361031 GCA_003254905.1 Nissolia schottii
ATATATATATATATATATATATATATATATATATATATGCTACGAGCGTTGTCATTATTTTTTTTCCTTTTTAATTAAATATTTTAAGTGGCCTAAGAGCATCTTTAATAATAGTTTCTCTTTAAAAAAAGTTTATATAGAACACATTAACATTACATCACAAAATGCATTAAAATACACTAATAGTAGGGCACTTCACTCCAATAAAAATATCAATTTTAGTCTTCATTATGATTTTTTAAATTAAAAAAAAAATTAATAGTGAATGCATATTAATATTTTATTAAGAAAAAAGAAGATATATCAGTCCCATCCTCAAATTATGCGAATTAGTCTCACCCTTACCTAAGCAAATTTAGACACATTGTTGAAGATGCTCTAAGTAAAGAAATGTTTGTTCTTTTCGTGCGTTTTTGTTATGAAAATACAAGAATAAATAAAATGATAAAAATAACTATATTTCAACTAGGTGAGCCATGAAAGGCTTTGTAGCCCGAATGGGGAGACCGGCCCGTATAAAACAGGTTGGAGGCCCGGGAGAGGAGTAGGGTTTAAGGACAAAACAGAGGAAGGTGTAGCTGTGTGATTCCCAAGAAATAACGATGGAGGTGATTGAATGAGGTAGTTACTCTCAGAGAGCCAAAAATCCCATTGACAAGGTACAATGGTAGCTCCAGTTCTTCCTTCATTCTATCATTCCCTTGATAATAATAATAATTAATAAACACTCCAGTTCATTTTTTCACTCTGCATTCAGATGGAGGACTTGTTCAAGAACCAGATTTTTGCTGTTCATGGGGTTGCTGCTGCTGCCTCCGTGGCTTTAGCCACCGCTTTAACTTACCCTCTTGATTCCATCAAACTCCTCTCTCAGGTTCTCACCTTTTTCACACCTCTCTATTTTGTGTTATGCCCGCTCTTACCCATCATTTCTGAATTGCTTCAAACTGGTCTCTCTCTCTCTCTCTCTTTTGGGTTCTATTTGTTTTATTGAAAGGTTGGTTCAAGTGCTGGTAAGGAATTGAGTGCTGCTGAGTCCTTGCTCAGAATACTGTCTTCCTCTGGCATTGCAGGTATGCTGATTTTTATCTCTACCACCAAATACTGCGAGCCTTTTCTTTTTTGTTAATCTCTCATTTTGAATGAAAATTTCTTTTGGGTGTTCCAATATGCATATGGGAAATGGAATTTTAATGCTGTGATGGGGGGTTTTGCATAGTGAATGATAAGTTGCCTAGGATTCGTAAGCTAGGAGAAATAGTGAACCTTTTTGTTGGTACTAAATTTAAATGTGTATGCATAACAGACACGACAATGCTGGGTACTGCAAGCGGTTGATAAGTTCTGTGCTTGGTAGTTTCTCTATATTCTCCTGCTATCTCCAAGGATACTATAGGTGTTAGAACTGGACCAAGCTATTCGTATTTTTTTTTTCTCCTGAATCTGTCCTTAAGGATTAGCTCAGAAAGTTCTTCAGTTGGCACAATGTACTATGTGGTTTGTGCACTGTCGGATTTGGTCCCATACAGTGCACAAACTCGATGTACACTGGATCTTAACTCAGATTTCTTGTTACATTGGGCCATTTCAGGTCTGTTCAATGGTTATGGATGGTCAGCACTCGGAAGGATTTCTGGTCTAGGAGCACGATTTGGAGTCTACGAAATCCTGACTGCCTTTTATAAAGGTGATTCCTATGTTTTTCCTATAAATTATTTTTTGTGATTAATATTATTTTGTTGCAATTTTTTCAGAAATGTCCATATGAGCAAATAGTACTGCTCTGTTTTAAATATATGTGACATGTGAACTTCGTATCTGTGATTCCAGATTGAATTTTTGGCATGTTTATAGATTGGGTAGCATTATGTGGTTTTGAGATACCCTTTGATTGTTTGACATCATGGACATTGACTTGGGTTTTCTAGTTTAACAATAACTTTTGGAGTTTGTTATTCTTGAATTGTTATCTTATGGTGCCTTTTTTTTTTTTTTTTTGCTGGAGAATGAATTTTTTGCTCACAAGTACATTTTTGGCAGACGGTCGAGAAGATAATTATGTCTATGTTTCTGAGGCACTTTTGGCTGGCATGTTAGCTGGTGCCACAGAGACTATCATAAGTTCTCCATTTGAACTCCTCAAGCTTCGTGCTCAGGTTACTTCTGCTTCTAATGTTCCAAGCTCTACGTTTGCTTTGGAAAAGGGAGCCCGTCTACCCTTAATTTCAAGATTACTCAATGGTTGTTATCCAGACAAGAGGTCCTTGAACCAAAATGTTGGTCTCCTCTCCACCCTAACAACCAAAAATACTAACATGACGAGTGCATATCTGGAGTATCCATGGGCAATGACAGGATCTGGGAAACCACCATCAGTTTGGAATGTGAGAAGGCCATCGGACATTATATCTTTGGAAGGATGGGGCACATTATGGAGAGGCCTTCGTTCTGGAATTGTTCGAGATTCTGTGTTTAGTGGTGTATTTTTCTCAGGCTGGCAATTTTTGCACCAAGCAATGCTTGATTGGAAGGCTGTAGGGATGAATCCTCCACCCAGGTTCTTCTCTTGTTCATTAATTAAAAGATTTTTTTGTGTACTAATTATGCTGACAGTCAAAATATAAATACACCAATACCATATAATCTTTCTTGCTATTGTGATAGATATGTTTGGTTTGAAAGTTTTTTGATTGTGGAGTCGCCAACCTGCAGCTGATGCTGTTTGACATTCTACTTTTTTATTTACTTGTACATAGGCTGAGTCACAATGACCTTTAGGTCCAATGGATCATTTTCATTTTGAGTCCCTTTTCGTCTTTGTTTTTGGTCTCTTTGGTTTCTTTTAAGTGGACACCTTACCAAAAGTACCTATTTACATTACATGTGCTCACTTGTTTGTATGATTGGGTTTCTCATATCTTCATTGCTTTGATTTTTTCTCTGTGATTAGGTCTGAAAGGTGTTGGATGATTGGATGCACTATATTACATATTTAATCATCTACTAGTGCTTTTAGATTAATTAAACAAGTGAGAGAAGTATTTTTGTTAAGTGTGCTTGTCCTCACTCAGGTCAGATGATGAAATTGGTCCATTGTCTCCTTTAGCTGTTAGTATTGCCGCTGGATTCTCAGCTTCAGTTGCTGCCGCTGCTTCTCATGGTTTTGATACTGCAAGAAGTAGATCACAATGTACTGTGCTGCCAAAGGTATGGATATTGTTACTCGTTACTAAAAAAGTTTGAAAAACTTGTGAAACATGGTCTTCTTGTTTTGAATACTCTTCATTAATGGCACGTCCATGCATTAGTATAAATCAGTTAAAGGAAAAAGTTGGTTTTGATTCTTTTCTATATAACGATTTGAACAGTAATATACTTCTCACTCAGAATTTCTTTCATTTTTTAAACTAAGGCTATGTTTGGTTTGAGAGTAAATGGGGATGAATTTTTAAGGGAGAAAAGTTTCATAAAAGATCAGATGTTTGGTATGTCAGTAAAGACATCAGAAAATTTTAAGGGGAGTAATACTTCTCCTGTTAGGGATTAAATTTACCCCATTTGCAACTAGTGTTATTTTTCCCCTCTCTCAAAATCTTCATAATCTCTAGCACCAGCTGTGCTCTGTCTCTGTGTCTCTCATACGTATCTGGAGTTGGAGCTCCTCTATTGTTACTTTCTCCACTTTCCGACCTCTGTTTCACTCTTTTTAGTCAATAGTTGTTTCAGTTAAGCCAACTTTGAATGAATGGTTTTCATTGTGTTTGGCTGCTTAATCCACCACTATCATCCAGATTGAATTAGCTGTCAAATTTGGGATTTATCAAAGCAAGAACAATAAGAAATCTGCTATTGGAGGATGCTAAAGATCTCCTTGAAGCGTTTTTCCTGTTGTTGCCACAGAGGGCCTACCATGGGTAACAGGTTTTGGCAACGAGTATGAAAGAACTCTAGGAATAAGGGGGTTTTGAGCTCGAACGAAGAGTTTTGGAATCAGTGGTACGGTAGATAAGGAGAGGGGAAAACATAAAAAGTGCATCATTTTCTTGTCATTCAATTTGATTTAGTTGTACCAGTTCTAGTTGTACCAAACCTCAAATTTTTTCCCCTTAAATTTTAAGCCGACACCAAACATAGCCTAAAAAAGAACTTCTATTTGAAGGACTGAAGGAGTACTACGGAAGAGGAGGAGAATAAGATAATCTCATCAAACAAAATAATAAACCAACACAACATTAATTCAGAGTATCTCTTTGATATCTCTGCAGTTAAACTTAGGAGATTCTTTAAGAAAACCATCTGCTAAAGATGCCGTAAAACTATGCTGTTCTATAGTAGGTCTAAGGTCAGAAGTCCTCTTTAAAGTTGAGTACTCAGCATGTTATTCTCCCTCAAATTGTTGTTTTTTCTGTTTAACCAATCGGATGAACTCATTCCCATTTCCACAGATGTTCTTCTATAGTCCCAACAAGTAACTATAGGATTGCTGTCCAGAAGGTTAGTAGTGATATCTGGCTAGTAAAGACAAAATTCACAACTGAAGACGGTGGGACAAAAATGCTTGAACAATATCCAAGTTGCGGACTGACTAAATTAAGCTTGGCTTCATAGTTTCATACTCCCATAAGTAACCCATAATTCAAATTATCATATTTTTTCATTCATATTTACTAAGGCAAACTTGTGAATGCTGCTGATTATTTAATTAAAGTTTACACACTTAGTTTTTCACAATGTTGTGCTTAACATTGATTAATATCTCAGTTAAGTAAAATCAAAACTTTCATTTGATGTGTTTACAAATTCCAACCAATCTGATAGTGATTGACACATTTTCTGGTTGCAGCATGTCACAATGGAGAGAAAGCTTCTAAAGTGGAAACGACCAGGAAACAAGTTTGAAAGATTCGCTGGACTCCATCCTTCTGACAGGAATATCTTGTTTCGTGGTCTTCGGTGGCGGATGGCTCACTGTGGAATTGCTTCATTCATGGTTGTAGGAAGTTATTTCTTTGTTGTTGATCGTCTTGCACCTAGTTTGACTTAATTGCCTTGCCTGTTCAATGTCTAGTATTTTTTTCTCCTTCCAGAGAGAACATTAGGTGTGCTTCTATGTACCAGTTAGCTAGTATAGGAAAATAGAAAGGAAATAGTTTTTGATAATTACCACAGTTGAATAGGATACTGCAGTGAATCAGTACCTTGACTGTAATCCAGATAGAAAGAGAGCAGACTGCATTTGCTTAATACAGATAAAAGATCCTTATGAGTTGTGGGATTTGAAGTTGAAACATGGTTTTCTTACAAGATTTTGTACCTTTCAATGAATGATGATTGAATAAGATTTAAATGTATATTTTCCCCTTTGTGTATGTATGTACTATTGTACCCTGTCAACATAAAATTAGCTTGGTTTTATGAATTAAATGATCATTCCTTACATCATCCCCTACCACTAACCATTTAGTACTTAACTTGCAACACACACACATCAGCTTCTCCCATCGGAGTTATATCTAACGCATGCTCAAAGACAGACTAGTTCATTTTATAAGGAGAAATGATTTATCCTAGTAGATCCTCCATACCAACCTACTTACCAAATAAAGTCAAAATTGTTTATTTTTTAAGATTTTAAGACATTAAGTACATCTACGTTTTACTTCATTTACTAGTTAAGATGTTGAGAATGATACATCATTACTCTTTCTTTTTTTTTTTTTCTCCATAAACTTAGAACCCCTTATCACGTTTCCATGGCCCTTGGTTGGTGTTCTCTTGAATTCTTATGGCGCACACAACAAGGCAGTTTGTCCACTTGTCATTTCCTATTGCATGTTTGGACCTTGTGTCCCTTAGGCGACAAGTTCTCTTCCTTTGGCACACACATTCAAATCCCTCTCAGCATTTTCACCTCCGAACCCCTTTTCCCTCATGATGAATCCTTTTTATGTGGGGTTGACTTATTTTGAACTTTTCTGTTGACCTTTGATGGTTGCATGGATGGGGCAGTATATTAACTTCACTCAAAAGCTACATAGGTATTGGCCTCATAATCATTCTCACTAGTTGCACTTTTTTGTTAATGTTAAAAATGCCCCCATCATCATACCTAAAAAACAAGCAAGCCAAAGGGGCAGGATGGTTGGGGATAGATAGGTACATGTCAAACATCTCTGCCTTCCCCCCTTTATGTCTTTACATATAAATTTTTGTGACCAAACAACCAATGCTTTATGAATAAGATGAATAAAATTTAGGCCCATTGGGGGTGAGGGTCTTCATCTCATGGCGTTGACAATCATTATGACTCCCAATTAGGTTTGGCATTTTTTCAACTTTCCAAATCCAAACAAGGGCATGCTATTTTTGTGGCATTGAAAACCATAAAAGTATAATTTATGAGGTTTTGGAAGTAATGAGTTTCTTGGTCTCTTTGAAGTTGCCACCGAAAATCACCCCTCTCTTTCTGTCAAGTCACATGTGGTGGTGTTAGTAAGCAGGCACGAGTGAGATGATTAGGGGGCTCAGTGGTTACTAGCTTATTAAGCAATGAAATAGTATTATTATATGAAGCAGTGGATGGAGGCATGTTGGAGTTATTAACCCATGGACTAATGAACACAAATATGGAATGAGAGGGTGGCATGCTTACTTAGATAGGACAAAATCCATATTTTTTCCTTGGAGTACTAAGAAGTTGCAGATGTTGGATTCTATCCGAAGGTTTCAAAGAACACATTGTCAGAAGGACCATGTGACTTTCTTAACTAATTAATTAGAAAGCAAAGGAAGGAAAAAAAATACCATTTTGATTCAAATCTCGGTTTACTATGACTTGGAAGACAAGATTTTACTTCAATTGCAGCTTTTTTAGCTGAGAGCAGTGACTGTCATTATCCTAATTGTACAAATGAAGATATGGCAATGTGGTCTCACTGACAAATATGTTCCTATACATGCAGAGCATGTCTTCTATATTAGGATGTTTTGTGTTGGAGAGATGGAAGGTGAGTAGTTAATCTTAGAGAGAATGAAAATTGTGAGAGTTAATTTATTTCCACTTGTTTGTGCCTTTGTGGATGGATACAACATTGGCTGAATGAAAATTAGTTTCATTGTTTTTATTGTTGGCACTGAGATGTTAATTATCAGAACCTTAATGTTATAGAGCAAAATACAAGGTCATGTAATAATAAAAGCATATTTAGCATATAGCTATTTTATGAGAATATCTTGCAATTCATTTTCTGCTCTTGCTCTTAACTCCTCATCAAAAAATCGAGTTATTAAAATATGAAATGATAGTATTTGTGGGGAGGGCATATGATACCTCTTTATTCACCTACCAAAGCATCTATAGTTTGCATTCTATTTTTATTCTTTCATTTATCACACCGACTTTCATGTTACAGACTGGACCATAAAGGCTCATCTTAGCCATTCCCAGGATCCAGGCGCCCAACTCGACCAGCCACTCGCGAGCCCTCAAACAGCTTCGAGATCCTCTCCTCCCACCATCTCGGGCTCAACAACCCCGACATCCTCTCCTCCCACCGCGACTCGCGGATACGAGATATTCTCCCACCACCGTAACACGCGGAAGAACCTCAACGACCCCAGCTATATAATAACCCATACCCCAGGTATGAAAGATTATCTGATTATCACTTACTATACTCCCTTAAGCCCTTGCTAACTTGAGCGTTGGAGTCCTTGCAGGTACCCACCGCAGCGCGAGCCCAGAGACCTTAAAGCTCCAGGATGCAGAGTGTGGACCGAGGTACATACTTCGGAACAATATCTATTATTTACTGTCACCTATTTAGCATGTCTCTACGAAATGGATCATGATGATTTTAAATCACTAGAAAATTTTTAAAAACTGCAAAACGAATTGCTACTATTTATCCGTTAATCTTTCTGAGCACAAAGGAAGCGAACTATATTGTCACAAACACGGTAAATATTTAGGGTTATGCATCCATTTTTTATTCATAAAAAGGATTATGTATTCCCTAGTTGAGTAAAGGTAGCTTAAGACTTCTCAAGCTATTCAAGTATGTTAGTGGTGTGAGATTCGAATAATCTGAATTTGAATAAAAGAAGTTCTGATCTCTTAAACATGTGATCTTTAGTTCGACCTCAAGATTTATGTGTATGAAAAGAAAGTATCATTGAGAGAAATTTTCATTTAAGCGTCTTACTTTCATTAATTAATACAAAAATGCATCATCTAATGTCAATATAAGTTAACTACTTTTATAAAATAGTGGATATCTAGCGATTTGTTTTGTTGCTCAAACATTTTACCATCATTAACAGTGGTAAAATCATGTCAAATATTATGTAAGCTCCAGCATATCATTCATTAATTAACCTATCTTGCATTTGACAGATACTAATGAAAAAGATAAACCAACCTCATTAATTTTGGACTCTACTAATTTGTGGTCCACACTCAAACCATTTGTACACGCAGTTTTGTCACAAAACTACAATGCCCTTGGTCTGTACAATCTTGTCCTTTCTAGTGGATATATATGTAAGAGAAAGAACCTCATGAGTAGAAGGGGAGCATCATGGATATTGGTCTGTCATTTCTACATATTGTGATGATAATATATGCCATATAATATGGTGCTAGTGTTGGTGCTTCAAAGCATGCGAATGCTTGCATCACACATGACTTGATGCTTCCCTAAGCAGGAACCCATATGCAAGAAAGAAAAAAAAAAACATAAAAAAGAAAAACAAAATGTCCCTTAGCATTGTGACACAAGACAACTAGCTACCAAATACAATCAATGTAGGCACAAAGCTACATAGCCTAATAGGACTATTGCAAACTTCCCCCAAATGGGCCCCACTATCCCTTCCTATGAATGTTAATCCCATTCTCTCAACAATCCTTGCACGTGAATGTTGCAATGTGCTTAGATTTTCATCATCCTAGGAAATTTCTGTTCCTTTAAGTACACTAGACTTTTTATGTAGCAATGCAGAGAGACTATATGATGATACATTTATTTAAAATAAAATAAATGAGATGTCCCTTTTGCATATCTTATCTGGATTTACCTGATTAATGGCTCATATTAGTGGTTGACAATGGGAAATTAGGCATGTAATGTGAATTAGCCACGTGTCAGCACAAAAAGAAAAAAGAGCACATAAAATTTCCAATTTCCCTGTGGCAATGAATGGGATCTTTGAAAGCATAACGTCACACTGCATATTGCTTGGCCATGAATTTCATCTAAGTGCCCCACTTGATTGCTATAGAAATCTAGGTATAGCAACTTTCACTGATTACAATGGAAGCTACAACTGCTATGGAATTTAACTAGTACAAGTAAGTAAACAACGACAATAATAATGATAATAATAGCAACAATTAGCTTAATTAATTATCCCATTTGGGATAATGCAGCTAACAAAACATATAACTTGTGTCATCTAATTTGGCAAGCTAATTTCATCAAGATCATCCAATGACAAGAAGACTTCATCCAAACATGAGAGCTGCGTTCCATCACCACTATCACCATCATCATTTTCATCGCGCTCATAAACTCGACATATCACCCATTTACTATAATCCTGAATTGAACAGATTGAGGGAAAAAAGAATAGAATCAATAATCAAAGTGGTATACAATAGGAATTGCTATGAACCAACAATGTCATCCAATCAAATTTTGCCACGTAAGCAAAAATAGTTGATATGCATATGGAATGATTTGACTGGACCACAACAGTTTATAACAATTAAACTCATACACGAAGTCTATGTTTTTGGGGTGAAATTTTTGATGTACTAACTGATTTTGGTTGTGATCTTCTTCTGGTTGATCTGCTAGAGGATGATGCAGAATCTGATAGGCGATACTCTTGCATTATCCAATTGGTTCTGTTGCCATCAGGGGCTTCTCCCATGTAGAACACATAGAATTTCTTCACACCAACAACACTCCTGTTGCTTGAGCTTGAAACCACTGGTTCTTCCATTCCCATTGCGTTCCAATAACCATTGGCAGTGACCCTATTTTGTATCCTCCTGCTGTAGTAGTACCATTGGTTCCCCTCTGCCAAAGCTCTGCCTGCGCACATAGATATATATATAAACATGCACAAACACCGACAATTAATTAATATACTAGCATGAAATTCTGTACTAGACTAGTTGTTAAGATATAAAATCATTGAATTGCTTCTACACAATAGTTTAAGTTTTTAGAAGAAATGATTCCGACATGGTATCAGAGCTTTTATTTTCAAGTGGCCTAGAGTTTGATCCTTGTCGCCCTCATTCTTCGAAATAAAATAAGTCGAATTTCAGCACAAGGCATGTGCATTGTCCACGCTTGCGCGAGGAAGCACGTTATGATATAGAACCATTCATTTGCCTCTATTTAACAACTTAAAGCTTATGAGAGAGATGATTCTAAACAACATATATTGAAAGATAAAGAAAGAAAGAATGATACCATCAAGTTCCCAGGGATCATAAGGGTAGAGATCAAGATCAGGGATGACATCAGGGTGGCAAGGAAGAAGGGATGCCTTTCTGTGAAGGAAATGGACTACAAGCTCTTCATCTGTGGGATAAAACCGAAACCCCGGTGGAAGGTTGACATTGTTATCTCCCATCAAAGCAGCTGCTACACAAATAGTTGCAGCAAACAGAAAAGAAAAAGGAGTATGAGAGGAATACAGAATGCAGGGTGGAAGTGGTGTAAGGTATGGTATTATTTATAGTGCAAAGAAAGGAAGGAAAGAAAGACTAGATGGATAGATAGATAGATAGATAGGCATAAAAAGAGAATGACGTGAAACTGAAGGTGGAGTTTATCACATACAAATACAATACTGAATTTACTGATATACAATTTTTCAATGTTTAATCAAATAGTATTTGATATAAAGTTTTCTGTGCACTTTCAGCACTCAACACCAAGCAAGCTGAATATATAACGGAATGTGATGAACTGATTAGCCAAAAAAAAGGGGATCCTATAAGTGTGTTTGGGGGAGGCTTGACTTGTGAGAGTAAGGGTGTGTGTAGCATAGTAGCAGATACTTCTATAGCTTTTTTGATTTTATTATTTATTATATTGCTATGGATACAAGGAACCTTTATTAGAGAGAAAATATATGAGAAATTTTGGTTTGATTTATTGATAGTGTGGGTCATCATCACACTTCATGCTGATATCATCCACCTCTTTATGTCCACGTGGCAAGCAAGCATGAGTATGGTTTAGGGTCTTGGACCAATTGAATTGGGGGTGACCGGCCTCATGGAGTGTACCTACCTACGTATAATGGTTACTAGCAATTAATTGTCATAAGGTTTTTCTTTAGATTTAAATACAACAAGTTTTGTTTGCTTTCTCTGCCCATATGCTTTCTTTACTTGCCTTGCTTTCTAATCAAGAGAAATTCTTGTGTAATTTTAAAGCATTACGTTAAATATGTTTTAAAACACATGATGAATGATTTTTTAATCTTCATTTTAAATGATTTACCATTTAAAATGTTATTTATTATGTAGTTCAGATAATATTTAATATGACGTTTCAAAACCATACTGAAATTTTCGTGTAATCAATGGATTAGTCTTAGAAGCGGGACCTGCACACATACATTCCACATGAAACACAGCAATCAATAACCATTTCTTTGGAAAGGGGAGTTTAACTGATTTTGTTGGGTCATTTGGTGGGGGCCAAAGAAGCCCCCCAACATTATTTTATATAATTAATCAATTATTAAATCTTGCACAAGAAAGAAACAAAATACACTAGGAATGTACTACTTTGCTTATAAATTTTGCAACCATAAATAACATTTTGCAGCTCAATTATTATTGATTTTTCCTTCTGGTATTGGAGCTCGGCAATTATATTTCTTCCACTAAAGTAGACAGCCCTGTTCTGTATCTCATCACAATCTAAATTTCTATAGTACCATCCAAGTGCACTTAGGAGTATAATCATATGGAGACTCGTAGATATAAGAGGTTCTAGCTAGTTACAAACTTACATAGGTTTACGCAATGCCTTTCTTATTTGTCATTATCTCCCTTTAAGTTGGTAACAACTTTCAAGAGCTCAAATCAAACTAAGGGCATCAATAACAGAAACAATTATTGTTTCAAAATCTGTGTGCCATGTAAAACTTTCTTGCGCCAATTTCGTGATGCAACTACCCCTCCGCCCACCCCTTTCTCAAAGGAACAAGTTACACATACGTGGATGTGGAAGCTCTATCTGCAAACGTGTGCACCAATTATATATGGGCTCTAGTGGACCAATGAAACGGCCTTCAAACATATAAGGCATATATGTTTCTTCCACAAGGCCCAGTGAACAAAATTCCTACACTATATGAGCTTAGTTCGTCTTTCATATCCATTGCACCTTTGGTACTTATCCTAATCATCAGATTGAATGTCAGTGCTTATCCCACAAAGAAATTGCTCATCATACACATCATTAATTGTTTCATTTTTTTTCTTCTTTTTAACTTTTCTATATGTGGGAACAGAGGAAAGTGTAATAGTAATGACATTTGTTAATTAATTAGCTGCGACATATCGTGGCTGTAAAGTTGTTGTAACTATAGCATTTCCCTATGACCAAAGTTCTGGAATCTAGTGACTATAGCATTAAAGTGGAAAATGAAGGTGCACAGAGTGCTGCTTCTATATATGGTGAGGTTATCATGAGAAGCAAAGACTAAAAAACATTGGATTTGAAACAAAGGGATTGGTGAAAGGCTGAAAATGAAGCATGAACAGCACCCTCTATTTCTTGCTTCCCTTAAATCAAGAAAAACCACATTCCCTATGCTGGATAAGTAATCACAAGTTGGGGTCAGATCCATGTTGTACATTTTGGAATATTTCCCATTTTCATTGCCATACTCTCAAGTAATTATTATCTTTAATGTGATTGAGACATCTTAATAAAGTCACAATTACACTAATATATCTTCTCTCATTTTTTTTTTCCTCTTAAGTGTTACCTGTTATTCAATTAGTTAGAGAATGGAAGAATACTAAAAAGACAATAAGAATGCTCCAAATGGAGTGAGTAAGCAAGTTTGGCTTAATTGAGTGGTAGGTCAGAATCTAAATCCCTATCCTTTTCGTTTGTTGGTCGACATCAAAGGTTAGGGAGAAAAAAATAAATGAGAACAAGAAAATGATCTATATGTAAAAAAGTGATTTACTGTGACTAGTAGCTAGTAGCATTACATTGGATAAAGGGTCATTTTCGACTGGATTTCCTCCCCTCCCTCTCCTTTTTGGACAGCATTTAGTTCAAACATTTAAAGAAATATTACTAAATGGTTATGAAAAAACAGCCATTTGCTCCCAACACTCAATATTCAATGCCTTATTTTGTTTTTTTTTGGTAGACAATGGGGCCGAAGCCCAAAGAAAGAAACAACAAAAATACAAAACTAGCCTCCACGAGGCCACGCGATCTGAATCAAATCGTTCAGAAGAAGAGGGCGACAATGCCTTATTTTGTGACTCGTTGCAAGCATAGCTCTGAAATAACAGTAAACTAAACAGTGAAACATTAATTGGCAGCAATTAAACTATATAATAAAGAAAAATATGATGTACTCTATGGTTATCACTTGTCAGTCACTTAAGAAGAGGTTGCATTGCATGTATAATGTGTTTGATGTTTTCATTAGATCAACAATATTATTGTTGGACTCTGACTGCTGTATTTGTTGACAAAAGAAGCAACTACAAGCGTAATTTTAAATTTAGCAGTTAGCCAATCTTCGTCAAATCCATCATGCTTGTCTTCAGGACAAGAGTACTGCTTGTTACTATTGCTAGTAGTATCTTCTTTATCAGAACAAATGCATTTTTTTTATTGAAGACAATTTTGTTTGAGTCTTAGTATAACTTTATGAGCAATAAAGCTTTTTTTTTTGAGTTTTTAATATGAGTACATATTAGGGTTCGAACCTTAAACCTCTAGTTAAACTAAAACTAAAACAACCTCTTGCTAATTGATTTACGCGCTCAGTATAGTTTATTTCAAATGGTTCTATTTATTTTATTTATTTTTGTCTAGAACACATGTATCTTTTCATCGGAGATAGTCAATCTAACTTCAGTTACATGGTTTAATCTAACCTGAAAAAAGAAAAAAAAAACTCTCCCTTCTGAATTTTTAATGTAACTATATACTAAAATTTGACGCGAGACCTCTCATAAAACTAAAACTATAACGACCTCTTACTAGCTAATCTACATGCTTGTGTGGTTTATTTAGAGTACTATTAACAAAACATGCTCATAGCCAACAAGAAAATAACATTAGCATCTTCTTGGAGGAAATCTAGGGAAGCAAGATTGGATGTGTCTTTTCACCACCTGAGGTTGAGATTACAGATTGAAAGCGAATGAAAGTGCTATACTCATTTAGATCCGTGATTGTGTATTCATGTATATCACCTACCTGCATCCATTGCTGAAATTTGGGGGCAGTGGATTTTTGACACACTTGACCTAATTTGACTTAGGAAAAATATTGTAACATCAACAATTAAACATGTAATTTTACAACTGGCACCGGCTAAATTTTTGAAATTTTGGTGCGATGTTGATGTGGAAAAGTTGAATACTTTATTAGGTCACCTAATTTCATTCTAGATTTCCCACTTCAATGTTTGTACCTCCAACATAACTTAAAAAATGTAACTGGCACACAAAAGGAAAAATAAATAAATAATTGTGTTATAAGATTAATGTTAATTACTCTTTTTTACTGCGTATGTGACTTTGCTACTTACATTTCATTTTTAACCTATGCAGGTGTTCACCAAGATGGTTCTTTATTTTGTGCCTATCCCTTGCTTATTATGTCAATGGTTGTGCTTATTGTTTAATTTGGTACCTTTCAAAGTTGAAACATGATTATCTGTTACAAGAACCAATAATAGGAAATAAAATCCTGTCCTCCACAAATTTTGAAGGTGGCAATAAAAGATAAGAAGTTTGAAATGACATGAAAGGCATGCTATGCGTTTGCCTTGTAGGCATGGTCCAAACTATTGTGATGAAGAAAAACTGCAACCAATGTTACTAATACTTTTTTGCTACAACATAGGATGTGAATAAACAATTATTGTCATATAGTTCAAAGTCCAAATTTCAATAATACGAGAAAATTGTAAAGAGATATAATATAAAATTATTGAATTTTTATTCTCTCATTAGTTTAAATTTTGGGAAGAAATGATTCTTAAGATGATATCAAATTGAGAGAAATAAATCAAGAGGTTAAAGATTCGATCTTCCACAGTCATATTGAGAGAAATGGATCCTTCCCGACTATATTAGGAGAGATAGTTCTTAACATGATCTTAAAATCACTATGATTAAGAGATTAAATGTTTGATCATTCAAGGTTTTCATTTAAAAATTTATTCACACTACATACTAAAAGAGTTATTATATAGAAGAACGATAATATAAAAATATTAAAATTGTTTTCTTATGTTAGCTTAAACTTAAAGGAGTGCAGGTAAGATACTACATATAATTGGCTCATGGTAACAAGAAAAGTATAATCATCGCCGACCTCTCTATTTTATTTCTAAATTTATTTTGTAACACAAGGTCAAAGATAGTTGAATTCCTATGGGGCTTACGAGCCATGCCTTTTAGAAATATTCAAATTCACAAGAAAGTTTGCCCCATCCTTTTGGTAACAATTAAATTTTTTCTTTTACTGCTTATGTAGATTTTAGAGAAAAGAAATCTTGGAAAGCTGTCTTTAGTTGACAATATATTTTTTTTGTCTTCTTTAGGAAATGAATAGAAAATATTTTCTTTAAATGAAAAAAGTGACAATATAAATATTAGCCGGTTAATTGAAATGACATTTGACTCTTACCCATTCTTCGTTGATAATTACCTTACTATAAAACTAAAGCTATTTAATGAAATCACAAATATCATTTCAAAAGGCGATTTAAAATTTTATAATTCTCCCAACGCCAATTATATAGTACTCAAGAGTCAAACTCGAGATCACTACTTAATGTCTGATATCTTTTTGTTTTTCTTTACGCCGATTATATAATACTAAGAATCAAATTCGATCACTACTTAATGCTGAATATCTTTTTGTGTTTCTTCACGCCCCTACCAACCTTAAACAGTTTTCAAGCAGACTTCTCAATGGTAAATTAATAACTCGTTTCTTTTTTATGGATTGTTAGCCCATTTGTATCCAAAAAGCTAAACATTGCTGCCAGCTATTGTTAATTGCTCTTTCATATTGAAGCAAAAGAAAAGGATCTCTAATATGAACTCAATAATTCTAATTATAGCATTTGGTGTACAATTTTAGACACTAGTTGTAAATAGGAGAGTAAAAGAGAATTTCGATTAATGTTATCCCTTTGTAATCATGCAAATATCAACTTGATCATACAATTTGGAGTAATAATTTGTCTTTAACAGCTTGATTTGCTCATGAGCCTCTGTTATTCTTAATTAGTGGGAGTTTGCCTCCACTAAAAGACTTCTTAATTAGTTATTGCTATAAATATCTATTTTTTTATAAAAAAGAAAAAAAGAAAAAAGAAAAGGGAAAACCTTATTCATCAGTCAGCAGCCTCCT
Organism: Nissolia schottii; assembly: GCA_003254905.1. Classification (NCBI taxonomy): domain Eukaryota; kingdom Viridiplantae; phylum Streptophyta; class Magnoliopsida; order Fabales; family Fabaceae; genus Nissolia; species Nissolia schottii. The sequence continues at coordinate 340,453 of QANU01031477.1, forward strand.
ATGACTTATTGGTAAGGTTGAAAGTTACTTATTGGTTGGTAATGGAGAAACAGTTCATTGAAGTAAATGGGGTGAATACGATTTGTGCATGATTTACATTCATTCGCATCCAGCAATGGTAATCATTGAATATGCTCAGAACTGTCATGCTAACACCTACACAAGTCTAATCCAATGTCTAAGGGTGATATTGGTAATGTGTCATATATGCACATTCATTTTTCACATTCTTCACATTTAATCACTTACCATTTGTTTTTCTCTTTTTCATTCTTCAACACCATTAATCCACGCTAGACATATAACTGATGTAAGCATATATTGTTTGTACAACGATAAATGTTACATTCACATTATTTTAAGATAAAAAATAAGCAAATTTAATCATAATCAACTAGAAAAAAAAATACAAAAATATAAAGTAATATAAGTGTAAATATGTGGATAGTATTGCTTTTTGTATGAAACATTTCATTTGTAAGGATAAAGTTACTAATCTAAATTTTTACCATATTTCCTGATAGGGCTCCAAGAGTATATAAGCCAAGATATATCACTCAGAACATAGGCCCAAGGGCTGCTATATCTCTCCATAAAGAATGTTAACTGCAGGAGAATCATGGGAGTAGGAGAACGGATCCTACCAAAGATGATTTTTCAAATGTGTGTCATCTCTCACCTTTAATTTTCTTGTGTCATATGTCATGAATGAGTCTCATCATTAGAATCAATGGTGATAGTAAAAAAATCAACATGAGAAAATCTGTTCCCATACCAGTAGAGTGGACGAGGGAACTAAATTGCCAAGGAGAGATCATGGGAGAAATTGACCCCAGTTTAGATTAGTATGATAAAGATGAAGCTGGGCTTGTGCTTAGTCTTGGACTGCTTTGCTGTCATCCCAAACCTGATTAGAGGCCTAATATGAGGAGGATTGTCCAGTTCCTTCTGGGAGAAGTAACCCTTCCTCTATTTCCTCTTGACATTCACTGTGTCTGTGAACCTCCTAGACCAATAATGGACCACCAGTACAACTTTCCAGATGATTCAGACCCTTCAAGTTCTAGAGTCTACTGATCAAAATATTGTAGGGGTGACTTTATAGATGTAGAAAAAGAAAGCAAGGAAACAAACCAGAATCATGTCAATTCCATAATTCTATTATCCATATTTCTTCTGGTAAAGAATTTGATCCACTCTCCCCTGTATACCATGTCCTGTTCTTTTTTGAGGCTGGGAACTGTCATATGGTCAGTCTATGTTTTGCAACTTCGTTTAGGGCAGGAATTCTGAGTCAAAAGCACGCATGCCATGATTATTCATTCAATTGAATGTATGCTGATCTATATAATCTGCTTCTGTTTACTCAGGCATATCATTAGAACTACTCTACTAGCCTAATATTTTGTAATTGCAACTTGCATGGATAAACAAGAATGTTCAAACACAGCGTTTCAATCCCACACAGGAACAGACGCAATGCTTAGTTGAAGAAAAATGATTTCCTGTTAACTGCAGTTAAAAAAGATTCTCATAATGAACAGCTATTCATCCTTGTTCCATGATAAACCCCTAGATAAGCATTAAATAAGAAATGAAAAATCACAAATCACATAAATCTTAAAATCACATGCCTATTTCATTGAAATATAATGATCTGCAGTAGTTCCAGTAATGGATTGACATAATCACATTTTCATATGGTTTGATGAAGAATCAGCTGCTCATGTATCATTCTGAATTTCTCTTTGAGCCTCTTGATCTGAAAAAACCACAAAAATATTGGACATTAAGTTTCCATATCTAAAAATTATTTACTAGAAGAACTATGCCATATGAATTATGAAATACCCTTTTCAGTTCAATTTCCATATCTCTCTTCTGCTGCCCTAAGGAGTTCTGCAGATTGGTTATGTCAAAAATATTATCCAGATCATCCTCGAAAGCAGATTCTAGGTCTTCCCGAAGAAGTGCAGGCAACTTATCCACAATGGGCATCAAAAGGAAACAGTTGTACTGCAAAATATTAGGTATAATCAGTGCAAAAAAATATATAAGAAACAAAGGTGAACTAATGAACAAGCAGGAAACGTCACAAACCTTTAATTCTGTGGAAACCAAGAAATATTCTCTAATGCCATGGAATATTTGTTGCACCAAACCATAAACAATCCTTTCAGATGAAGGTGCGAGCCTCCGATTCCAAAGTGTGCTATCCAGAAGGTCAGCAAGCTTTGTATCTGTTGTCTGAACGGATGTGCTAGAATCAGTGCCAGAGGCCAAATGGCTGAGCTTTACATCTGATTGTGGCTTTGTGTCCTCTTTCTCTTGTGGACTTGTTTGTGGTAGAATAGTTGTTGTAGGATTATTACACACATTGGAATGCTCTGTTCCACCAAATGAATCTAAGAACTGACGTAACCCAGCCCGACTCTACAAAATTGACAGTGACACCCGAAGGAGATATCAATGAGCCAGATAAACGTAGCATAGCAAATAATATTTTACTCATTGGTTCATACAGTAAGTGTGCAATCATACAAGCGTAGCTCTAATTCAAATGAATGAGATCAAGTAAAATGCAGCATGCTAAAGCATCTCCCTCTGTCAATGCCCAATAGATCAAGTATACCTTATTGTGGAGAGACCATGAGACATATCTTGTCGTGCTTACTAAGTCCTCCATACATCTGTAACAAAGCAGTGCGGAAAAGTGGCATTTAGAAAACAATTCAAAAAAGTAGAAAGAACACCAGCACTAATATATAACAGTTATTCATGTATGAAAAAAGAAAACAGATAAACCATAGATGAGCATGTGACAATGAGACTTACAAGATTCATGATTACAAAGTTTAGTATGATGCCATTTTCCCTTTTTTGGATTTTTTTTTTCAAAAAAAAAAAAAAAAATACTCATGGTTTCATTAGACATACTGAAACAAACTTATAGTAATTGGGGACAAGTGGTGGTTAACTTTTCATGGCATGATTTTTCAGTAGACTCTGCGAAGTTGTTGAAGGCAGAGGCAACACGCCTGAGGAACACCTCATGGCCACTTAGATACTCACCATCTTTCTGTCAAAAACAAAAGATAAAAGAAATGTCGTAAAAATAACAAATTATTAATTGCACACTGTCTGGAAATTTCTGAAATGAAGCATAAACAATTGATCCATAAAATATATGACGAGCATACCTGAAGAAGATAAACAGATATTGGAAGTAATCTCTTAAGTATATGCAACAGTCTAGACCCCAACTGTGTCAAGAACAGATAATTAATTAGTTAGGGGACTGAAACATCAAAGGTTAAAAAGTTTTTGGGATATCTTATAACTCACAGAAGTAGGAATATATTTCTTATTTAAAATTGAGTTTACTGGATTCTTAAGTTTAGGATACTTGCTAAACCCATAATAAGAATAGGGTAGTTTGAATCAAATAAATAAGGCTTATTATGATCCATGATACTTAGATCAAGGGACACCAAGTCTCTTTAGAAGACTACTTGATTTCAAGTTTAAATCCCATTGAGGCTAATTTTTCTTACGCCTTAGCCTACCTTCTCCCTTCCTACACCACGACACAGATCTCATTCGGAACCCAAAAAGGCTTATTATTAGTATAACGTATTTCATTTTTGCCATTGGAGTTTGTCAAGAGAATTACGGAATTTTCAATAATACAAATTGGGATTGAGGACAGTAGTGACATTGTTAAAATAAATTGTTACAAACCCAATAGCCAGTATAGCTGAATCGGGAAAGGGAAACCAGAAAGGAAAGAAAATAATTCCCTTGCCTTTTCATTACTCCAGAAAATATAAAAAGGGAAAGAGCAATAATGGAATAGTAGGGGGCTGATTAGCAACAGATCGGGGATTGGAGTAATAAGGGGGAAGAATAAATCAAGAGAGAATAAATAGGGGAATAAATCAAGAATAGGAGAAATAAGGGGGGAATAAATCAGTTAGAAAATAAATAAGGAAATAAGGAATCCCCAGGAGGAAATCAAGCATAGTCCTTGATTCTTTCTTAGTAAGAAAGTATATGTACAGATCGGGTAGCAGGGAGGAAGGCACCGAACCAGAATCTGAAGGAAAGGAGGGCCAAGGCAACCTTAATCCCAAAACGTGACTTTCTGTGTACGTGTTCTATCTGTTATTTATATTTCCTGCCAGGTTCTGCACCTGAACTCCCCACTGGAGTTCAGTTTTCACATTAATACAGCAGTTATTTCAGTAAATTGTTTTCCATTGGTACCAGTTTTAACATAAATCCTTCACATGGTATATATGGATTAGTATTCCTAATGAATTAAAAGGATCAAAGAAAGAAAGAAATATATTCCCTCATAGTTACCTGATGAAGGAAAGGTTCAAATGTGTCACGAGCCTTTGCAACAGCAATTACACAAGCAGTCCTGGTTACTCAAAATAATAATTATTTTAATCTTTGATAATTAGTATTTAGTACTATTAGAAAAATGTGTAGATAAAACCTAGAACTACCTAGAGTAGTTTGTTCCATCATGAATATCTTCAACTCCACAAGCATTTACAATTTCTTCCCGGGTAATTGGGGGACACTTGATTCCTCCAACCACAAAACGAAATTCAGCCATTGCCCGATGATATTGTGCACCACCATAGAGGCGCATCCCAGCATTCTACATACAAGGATAATCCAGCCTATCAGATATTTGCTTAACAAGATTCTGGAAATAGTTCTGAAAAAGCTTGCAACACAACACAAATGTGAAACTCATATAAAAGTGGTCATTAATAGGCATCACTGCATAAGTTAAATGAAATCATCAGAAAAAAAGGGTAATTATGTATATTTTTTATAAAAAAGAGAGAAAATAGAAAAATAAAATGAGCATGCACTCTGTTATCCTCTCCATTGAAAAAAAAGAAGCAGGACTTAAGTAAAGAAAAAAGCAAGTTAAAAACAATTTTACAACTTACAGGTATTAGCTTGTGAGGGATCTGAACACCATCAGCGCCAACAAATGCACCTCCATTTATTCGCTCATCTTGTAGTGCTTCACCTGAAACAAAACAAAAACAAAAAAAGTGTCAAGTAATTAATCATGACCATTTGGCATTTGTCAAGTGAAATGCCATATCTCAATAAAAGACAGGTAATTTACCAAACTTATCAGGAGGTGCGATAACTGTCCCTTTGAGCAGCAACGACAACTGAATAACAGAAAATATGAGTCAGGGGAGGAAAAGCACTATCGATTCCAACAGATGCCAAAAGATAAAGAACTGTTCATATGAAAGTCCATATAGAATACTGGATTTACATAAAAAAAAATTTACTCCACAAGCTAAACATCCAGATTAAAGAACCTTTCCCTTGATCAGAGTTCTTATATCTACCAACATTTGAAATTCACACAACAAAGCAGGATCATATACTAAAAAGAAAATCAAATGTATGACATAAAAACCTTGGTCAAGAACAGATCATGGAAAGTTCTTCCCTTCTCCTTCAGTTTGGCTTCATCCAGTGAGCTGTATATAATTAGAAGAAAGAATAGCATAAGTGATGACAAGAAGATAGACAGAGGTAACAGTAAAATCTTAAAGAAAATTATATTATCATCCCTGCCCCTTCTTATGTAGATCAGGTTTAAAATAGATATTTTTCACTTTAATACAGACCTCAATTCTTGATTTATATCACTCAATTTCCTTGTTGCACTTCTGTACTCCTTCTCAAGAAGCGGAATGATCAACGGGACATTATTTATATACCTATCACATTCATTCTTAAGGATTTAGCCATATAATGTAAAATTATTTATGAATCTATAAGCATTATTTAGAAACAGCGCAAACAAAAACAATTTGAAATGTATAAACCTCTTTTGTAGCATTTCTTCCAGAAACAACCTAAGTTTGCTCACACCTATCCTACTTCTTTCTTGCTTTGACAATGACCTTCCCAACTTCTCCTCCAAAGATGCAACATCTTCGATCTCTCTGAAGTATACAGCCTGCATCCACAAGTACACCTAAATAGATCAAGGAAAGGCAACCCTGGGTATTTCATGCTTCCCAATCAAAAGAAACAGCCCATAGAACTAGAAGACAGCCGTATGTACACCAAACAGAGCATAAGAATTTAAAAAGTCATACTGAAAGAACAAAATGATTCCAAGGACCAAACCAAGTTTCAAGCTTTCAATCTGAAATGAAAAGGAGAGGCAATTAATTAATTAATCAATATGAGGGCTTAACCTGTTTGAACTCATCATTGGACCGGTAGACAGAATCACTTCCAGAACCAACTCTTCCAGAAGGCACAGATGTGAAGAAGGGAGAGTCACCGAGAATGCAGCCATCAAGAGTACATGCAGGTGGTGAAAGGAAAACTTCAACATCGGATGGACGTGCAAATTGAGGTATCCTGGTATCTAGCTTAGTTGAGACAACTACGGTTCTTGACAACTCAGGGTCAATCTAAAAATAAAAAGAAAAAACTTGATTGAAGCCATGGCATGCTGTACCTATACCAAGATTTTTCTTTGCTCTAAATTCCAGTAATATAGCCTATAAACTTCATGCTAATAATATTATATATTATTCCCCTGATTGCAAACAGCCAAATAGATAGCTTCTTAAATGTTTATCAAGTAAAACATAGAGGATCAATTGCAAGAACTATTCACTATTTCTTGCATCCTTAACAATATTAGCTTCAATGCAATGCAACCAAACTATTTTTCCTTCTTTTTTTTTTAATTATTTTTTCCTTTCAATCACTATGTCCCATGAAAGGGTGAACATTCAGCAATGTTCCCTACTTAAACTATTAGCTAGGCAGTACTTTAAAGGAAAACTAATCAGGACAACAAGCACAAACATTAAGAGAGGCACATACCTGCATCACAACACATCTTGTAGTTGCATTGCTCCAGTCACTACAATCTTCAAGGCACAATATAATAAACTCCTTGTGTTGCATTTTCGCCCGCACTAGAGACTCCACCGCACGTGCATGTGCCTGTCAGTCAATGAGACCTTACAAGTCCACCATCACCAACAAAAACAATGTCCACGGGGAACCCAATCCGGTAGGGTTTGAGCAACTCGAAAACTTACCTGCAGTGCCCTATTTTTCCTACCAGGAGCAGGAGCAATAAGGCCAGGAGTATCGATGATAGTAAGGTTGGGGCAATACTTGTACTCCACTCTAATAATTATCTCCTTAGCAGAGAATTGACAAGAATCACGCTCCAACCTCTCGTTCTCAGCTTCAATATACACCTACAAAGAACAGCATCAACGCAAAACAATTCAACTTAACAATTCTTCATAAATGAAATTAAAAGCCCGAAACTTTCAAGAATTCAGCATGATGGGCAACTAACAAAAATACAAACTTTGACCCCATTTTCCCAACCCCATAGTAAAAACTGCAATAAAAGACCAAAATGCAGGACTTTTGGGGGAGGGAAACCTGGATTTCGGGGAGGGACATGTGGTGGGAGAGAGAAGGGTCGGAGTCGGAGACGAGGAAGCAGGAAGGGGAGTGGCATTGAGGGTCGTACTTCAAGTGGAGGGTGATGGGGCGGCGGGTCTTGGTGCCGCCGCCGACGTGGTTGAACTGGAAGCCCATGAGGGCCTCGACGAGGGCGCTCTTGCCGTCGGACTGGTGGCCGACGAGGAGGACGGCGGGGGCGTCGAAGGGGGTGTGGAGGTCCTGGGCGAGGGCGTGGAGCTCGTTGTAGGCTTCGTAGAGGCGCCACTGCTCCTCCTCGTCATGGCACTCTTGCTGGTGCTGTTGGTGATTGTGGTTCTCTGTTGCTCCCTCCATGGACACACCCTCTACTCCAAATTCAGATAAGGAAGGGAGGGAGGGACTGCTGTGTGTGTGTGTGTGTGTGTGTGTGTGTGTGTGTGTGTCACTGTGTCTATACTGAACTACCCACACAAAATCAGTCAGCAAGCGATAATCGCGGTTAACAGTGTATTAAGTATCAACTTCAATAACGTTTTTGAGATGATATACGGTTAGGCTTCTTGTACATCTTTCCTCTACCGAAAGTAAATGTTGTTCATATTTTTGACTTTATTTTTCTTTCTTTGAATGATCAAGGGCTTAGATATTCTATGAAGGAAGACATGTTTTCCTCCTCCACAATGTCCAAATAAGACTCGTATCAATACATAATTGCAGCCGCAAAATGCCAAAGTAACAGCTGCGTTTGTTGACGTGGCAGTGTTTTTGTGTTAATGCATTTTATGTTTTTTTTAGCTTTGAAGGTCCCACACATAAGATCCAAGGGTGGAGATATGTGCATGAAATAAGTACTTCGTCCTCTTTTAGCATGCAATTATTCCCTTCATTTTATGAGTTAAGGCATTTGTCTTCAAATGTTCTGGACTTTGCTGCCAACAATTGTTTTGGTAGGGTTTAGGGCCTTCTCCATTATATCTAAATATTACTCAGATTTCCCACTCTCTTTTTGTTGTCATCTGATTTCTTACCTAGGCCTCTGTCAAAGTGGTATTCCGTATTGGTAATTTCTTTCTAAAACATATCCCAAACCCAATGAGAAATTGTGTAACTAGCTCCATAATGAATCCTAGCAGCTTCTTCTACCTCTTTTTAAGTTGGACTTCCTTTCAAGCCCTTACACGAAAAGAAAGAAAAAGACAAAAGCAAAAGCCCATTTGGGCAAGCTAAGCTGCTTAAGGAATAAAGTTCCCTTCAGCCCACAGTCCCCCCGCCCCCAAAAAAAAAGGGAAAAAAGAAAAAGAGGAATTATGTTCCCTTCAACTAAAGACCGCAGGGAATTTTGACCAAAAAACAAAACTAGACTGTAGTATGTTACTTCTTTTTTATGCATGGCTATAATTTACAAAGGGTAAAGTAGAGGAAGCCTGATGGGACCCGGGATAAACCAGCTTCTTACGAATTGCAGCACCAAAGTACTAGTTAATCTAATTCTCGTCATATGCTGAACCTGAAATTCAGACAATAGCAGATGCCTTAATAAGGAAGAATTACCAACTCCATCCACATAGACTGAAACAAAATACTTACTCAGTTAAACCAGACCATGCTGATACTGTTATTCTAATAAAATGCCATCATTCTGACACGTATGTAAAACATTCTGGCCTCAACAGATCATAAAAAGTCGCCACAGTTTAACATACCAAAATTGTATATGCTCAAGTGGGAAAAGGGGGGAAAATATTCAAATGGCAGCGGAAAAATGGTGTTAACTTCTTAGGGTATCAAAGGAGGAACTGCAGCAGTATATTCCATCACTGAGGAGCCATTTTATCAATATGGGGAATCACTGCACCCGCTCGCAAAGGCTTACGAATATTGGTAGCCTCCTTTTAGCAGTCCAGCCACGGAGAAGACTGGAGATATATGAATCAACTTCTTCCCTTGATGGAGCTTTACCTTCTGAACCATTTGGGAGGACAACCTCAATGCCATCATCCACAGGTGACCAGTCACTCAAAGTTTTGGGATTGGCAGGGGCAAGGGTACGGCGAGGTTCTTGTTCAACAGGTGAAGGCTCAGATTTAACAGGTGAAGCTGGTTGGGATTTTGTGCCTACAGAATCAGCTGTTGCATGGTGCTGATGAGCACACGGGCTATTGGAGCCATATATACGTGACCCTGCACTCAAAGGTGATAATTTGCCCGTATGTGCCTGCAAAACCCAAGAAGTAATTGCACATTAAGTGTTTATTTTGTTTAAAAAAAGTAAATGGTGACAGCATCTTTTGATTATTTTACCTCAGATTTTGACTTCATGGAGATAGGAGTTGAATGAAGATCTTCTTTTCCGCGTGCAAACTGCAAGTTATTGATTTTAACGAGGTAAACAACTATTGTAGCATCAAGCCATTAAATACCATATACAGGGAAGTTTATTTACTATTGACAAATCAGAAAGGCATGCTATTTGCTTCATTACCTCATTAATAATCACTAGGCCAACCAAATCAAATCTTATTAGAGAACAAATATGGATAATAAATAGACTGATAATACACTATATTGCGTAAACAAATAAAATATTATTAGATAATAATTATGCCCCGGTCAAGAACCACAAAAAAAAAATGATTTGTACAGTTATGGCGCGAACCAACCTGGCCCTTGGAGTTGTGGCGGCAGTTTCCAGATTCTCCCCAATCTCTACTCTTCGCCCAGGGCAACGATGAGGATGACGACGAAGACAAGCCGCGGCCAGAAGAGGAGGATGAAGATCTTCCACTTTTTCCTCCCGACGTTGACCTCACCAGAATGTCATCCATCACAAGAACTTCCTCGTCTACCTTAACCGGCGTCCCGTACCTCGGCGGCGGCGGCGCGATCTCTAAGTTCTCGACCGAAGAGAGCGGCGAGCGCGACAACCTACCGCGAGGACCGAAGCTGCTGTTCCCCCAACTGCTACTGCTGTACTGCTGCGGTTTCGGGGACCAGTACTTGCTGGAGCCGAACGTCGGAGAAGTGAAGGCCTCGCCGGCGGTGATAACCTTTCCGGAGATCGGAGATCCGGCGAATAAGTACCGTGTGAGCGGCGAGCCGACGTCGACATTCTCGGCGAACGGTTGGAACCTTGGACTCATCGTCATCGATTGGAGGAAGCGTTCTCGTTGATCGTCCATCTCCATCTGCAACGGCGAAACGTTTTCGTTCAAAGCCTTCGCCTTCTTCACCTTGCCGCTGCTTCGTGCGCTTTCCATCGCCATTTTCCTGCGTTTCAAACGCGAAACAAATCACGAAGCCGTTCGAATCACGACGCGGACGAATCTCTCTGAACGCAATTTGATTTTCGTGGAACCAAAAATTTTGAACTCTCGTTTCGTTCCTCGCTAAATCAACCATGGATTACGCCGTAAGTTTTTCATCAGTTCATCTAAGAATCAAAGCACAAAAAATTGGAGAGAAGAATTCGTTCCTAGAAAAGAAAAATGGTAGAAGCAAAATAGGAAAACAGAGAGAATCGGGAGAGGAATTACATGCGTGAGAATGGCGATTCAGTGCGGTTCCAGAGCGAGGCTGGTTCTTCAGCATGGGAGAGACAAATCGAGATTAGAGTGTAGAGGTAGAAGAAAAAGTTGCCGCTTTTAAGAGTACCAGAACTTGTTATCTGAGAAACCTCTTATTTATACCGTGCAAGTGGTGATTGATTCATATGCGATTGTGTTTCTCAGTTTTCAGGGCTTTTACTTTGAAGTCTTGCTAGAAGGTTTGGTAGCGCAACGCGTTAAATACATTAAAAGCTAAAGATTCAACAACACAAGGATTTAATTGCAGCGAATGCAGAGAATGACAGGTTGTGGCATTGGATTTATGTGATTAGTTTTACATTGCCATTGCCACAGAATGAAAGCCATCTACCGATAAAAATAAAGCACTACCACAAACAATAACAGCCTGATTGGCTATAATCAACACCCAGACTATACACCAGTTATTCAACAAGCACCACAAACCTTATACACAATTCCATGATGGAAATGGTCCCTAGATCCTAAAATGAATCTACAACTTACTGAATCACCAGACTCCCCTCCTATTTCAAATGCCACCAAGAGCGTTTCTGAGATTCCCTCCGAAATACATCATGAGGTCACCACCGTGGACCCTGCCCTCCGGCAGTTCAAAGTCGATGCCTTTCCGAGCACCGCTACAGCTGGCATCCATGACATGGCTGTTTCTGTCTTGCTCTGGCTTCTTGGCAGTCAAGAAGCTTGAATAAGATGGTGATTTCATTGAGAGTGGAACTAAAACCTCCTTGGGTATAAGTTGCCTCTTAGCTGGTGTTTCCATAGAATCATAGGAGTCAGATACCACGCTGACGCCGGAGGAAGAATTGTTGTTTTCGAAACTGCTACAAGCAGTGGAAGCAGCAGGTACAAGACCACGGAAAATTCCTGGTGCAATGAGACTTCCCTTGTTGGTGTCACGCTCTTGCACCAAGCTGCTGTGAGCAGCGCAGAGCCCACTCTTTCCCCTTGCAAACTTCTCGCATTTTCCATCTCCCCAGCTACACCTCTTTCCTCCACCATGGGCCTTGCAGAAATCTGTGCTCCCCTGAGCACTCTTCCCACAGCCTTCAAACTTGCACCGCTTCCCGCCACCATGCTTCACACAGCAATCAGTTCGGCCGCGCGCACTCTTGGTGCAGCCTGCAACAGCACACCTCTTTCCTCCACCATGAGCAACACAGAAGTTAGTTCCTCCATGTACACTCTTGGGGCAAATACCACCACCATTGAAAAGGCAACGTTTGCCCCCACCATGTGCCTTGCACAGTGGGGTGCTCCCTTCGGCACCTTTGGTACACCCTGCAAATGAGCAACGCTTCCCACCACCATGTGCCTTGCAGAACATAGTGCTCCCTTGCGCACCCTTGGTACATCCTTCGAAGTGGCAACGGCGTCCACCTCCGTGAGAGATGCACAACCCAGCCTGCCCTTCAGCACTCCTGGTGCAACCTTCTATCCGGCATCTCTTACCCCCTCCATGTCTAATGCAAAGTCCTGACTTACCTCGTGCAGCTTTTGTACACCCACCTGGAAACCCACATCGCCTACCACCACCGTGCGCTATGCAATAATCTGTCTTCCCCTCAGCACTTTTAGTACAACCTAAGTGCTGGCACCTCTTCCCCCCACCATGGGCCTTACAATAAGCAGTGCGGCTTTCAGCGCCCTTGTTGCATCCTGGCTTCTGACATCTCTGTCCACCACCATGTCCAATACAAAGACCTGAAGCGCCTCGGGCTCCCTTCGTGCAGCCAAAAAATCTACATCTCTTAGGATTGTTTGTTCGGGTCTCTGAAGTTATCCCAGTAATCTGCGGATCAGATGAGGTTCCATGTGAGTAATTGGTAGCATTGGATGGTTCCAGGCACAGTTGATGTTCTCCACCAAGAACTAGTTCTTGAGGCTGCACAGAACTTTCGGCATTATACATTTTTGGAGCTAAAAGAAGTGATGGCATATAACCACCTGATTTCTTTGCAGAGGTAGAACCCTCATCAACAACAGGAATCCTGGGATAATGTTCAGAAGATGTTTGGCTTGAAAAGCATGACATATTTACATCAGTTTCACTTGAACCAGAGCAGTCCAGCATGCTTGATGCCTCATTAGGTCCACCAGAAAGACCAAGTTGAAGGATGGAATCACATTCAGATGGCATGTGCTGAAGAAATGGGTTGGCAGACTTTTTCTTCTTATTGAACTCCAAATTATTGTCATCGTCATATGCCATCGGGGTTGGGCCCAACCCCAGAACCAATCTGCAGCCATCATCAGAAGCATTTGAAAACTTCATCCCAAGATTGTTATCAGTACATCTATAACCAGTGGTATTGGTTTCTCCAAATCCGATGCCATTCAAGCATAATGTTGTATCACCAAAGTTATCATTTTTCCTGAGTTCAGTATCATGAGGAAACAGAACAGCTTTCTTGTTTAAATCCATTATCCAGATGTTGTGTACTACAGCTACAAAAGGTTGAATAAGCAAAACAATTCACCACATGCTACTACAAGATCCACATATCTATCAGGACTTTAAAACTAGGAAAAGATATTCCAGTATACAGCCTCCACCACTTACAAACCCTGATGTATCTGATCTGTCCATTTTTACAATATCCCAGAACGAGGTCTCACAAAATCTTTCAATGAAGTTAATTCTGCCCAAAGTATCTTATAACATCTCTTGGGAAGAAACCTTTCATAAGACTGGTTAGGAATGATGTCAAGAGTTCCCTGGAGCTTAGCGTGCTCCTTGTGGACAAATCATTAAGCTTCATCAACCCTGACAAAAAAGGAGGAGGATAAAAGTCTTTAATATACGAATTAAGGCTTAAGAAGGAGAAAGTTCATTCTTTTAATAACCCACAATATACCCATATATAGCCCTTTACTGCCAACACCTAAGACTAAGAGGTCAATTCATGTGACTTAAAGGAAAAGGAAATGTCGAGTTTTCACGTCTCACCTCAAACATGAGTAGAAAAGGCTTCTCATATACATAAAAGGAATACAAAGGAACAAATACATTCATGTGTAGGTCAAGGGTTAAAACAGACTCTCAATATTCTCATGTGAAGGCATAGAAAAATGTCTAAATATACTGACACAGAATTGAAAATGACAAGTATCAGAATGAAGTTGTAACTTCTGTCTGAATTATCCGTGAGTTCAAAACAAGTTGCTGTAGACTTAGTATTGTAGCCAACAGTTTGAAATTATACCTTGGCATTGCAACAGGGAAAAAAAATGTTTGTTCAAATTAATGAGTTAACACTTCCTGAATCTTTAAGAATGGTCCATAAAGCACAGAAATGATGACTTCATATATAGGCAAGAATCTCCAAGTGTATGAAAATCATGATGACAAAAAATATAATATTTCAAAATAGACAGTACAATGGAAGACATCTTGAATTTCATTACTTACAGAGAGATATTTGTTAAGAGATATAAATTTTGTATTTAAAGTTGTAATAGTCATTTCTCAGCCTCAAAAAATAGTAATGGTGATGCAAGTATAAAGGAAAAGCACTTTGACGTATGTACATCAGAAATGAATTATGAAAAGAGCAAAAACAAAGAGAAAAGGATCTGAATATATAAGACAAAATTTATTCATTTCATTGAGGGAGAACCTTGAATCTTTCTGGAAGAGACTGTTAAATATAGCTTTGACTCAAAACAAATCCAAAATAATGGAGGAAAAAAATTACTACTTCAAACCAAGAAAGGGATGAGAAAGAAACTGAAAGCCTCATGAGGAGTTCTCTGACCTTTGCCCATTTAATAAGTGAAAGATCCATTCCCACCTTGGTTGTATGGAACTTCAAAGTCATAAAATCCTTTTGATATATGAATTTACTTTCAAAATTTCCAATAGAAACCAGCTTTCAAAATATACAAAAGAATGCTAAAGATTCCTGCATGAAATTTGAGCACAAGATGCAATTAAGCTTCAAGATAGGAAATCAAAACAAAAGAGGAATTCTCATCCAGAGCACAATAACCAACATATCATACTATACTAGTACCAAACTAACTAGAAAGATTCAGCAACTCAATCAAGATAACTATTAATAAGATAGGTATACAACCATTGTATATGTCAGTTCTTAAAATATGATGAAAGTAAGAGACACAGCAACAGGGAAGTTAAAAATTAGCATCTTTCATGTATCAAAGCAGTAGATCCAAGTAAACAAAACACCAAACCCATACATTGCTTGGAATCTAAGATTCAAGATATTATTTACACAGAAAAATATATAGGAAAAATGGTAAATGAAGCCAAGGGGATATGCAGACCATCAATCACTGAAACGATAACCAAAGTTGCCTGCATGACTGCATCATACGAACATGAAAATGCAAAACCAAAAATAACTAAATAAATAAATAAATAATAATACAAATAGATCTCAGATTATAATTACTTGTACCTGAAATTCTACCAACGAACTTAGTGAGTAAGCAAGACACAAACAAAACGAAAGAGTACATCTCCCAGAACCAAATCTAGCAAATTCAGCAACAAGGAACATGGAAAAAAGTAACAGAAAAAAGACTCTCACCCCACATCACAAAGAATCGCCCAGCTCAAGAGCCCATACCCTGAATCCTCAAAGCTCAACACACCAATTGCATAGCACCATCACCAACCAACAGCATAAAAGCAAGTAAAATCCATAAGAAAGCAAAGCACCTAGTAAACAACTCCCAGCAATAGCAACAATCAAGAAAAATCCTCCACACAAAAAACAAGAGGCAATAACGCAGCATCCCAATTGCAGAAAACGCAGTTCAAGAGCGAATTAACGGAAAGAAATGAAAGTGGAATCGGATTGGGTATGTACCGTAGCGACGAGAATCGTAGAGAGAAAGGGTTTCTAGATCTGGGAACCACTGAACCTTGGAAACTAACGAAACCAGAAGAAGCAAAAACCCACAGAAATAGAAGGAAAGAAGCGAAAGGAGAAGAGAGAAAAGAACAACACGCCAGAGAAACTGATTACGTAATAAAGCCCAGGTAATAAATAAAGTAGGGGCGGCTCATATTTTTCCTCCCTCTCCTTTTATTTTTTTTAATTTTGGGAATATTTTTCTTTGGTGAGTAATGGGAATAGCTGGAAAAATATCGAGGGTTTGTGGAATGACGAGAATGGCCTCTGGTGGCAAGTGGGCGAGGACAGACGTCACGTGCTTACTTTTGGCCGAAAAGGATATGCTGGTGGAATCCCGTGATTGCCCCCGGACGCGACTGATCGTGTGGACCGAGGGGAAGGGTGGTTTCGTCTTTCGGCTGTTCTGTCCATTCTTTGTTTTGTGTTTCGTTTTGTCTTTCGTTAGTGGAGGCACCAGGGCTGTCGTGGCGCGCTCGTGTCTACCAACATGGAGCGAAAAGTATAGTGGCTTCTCCCAGTGATCCTGATCGTTGATATGTTAGAAGTTTTACAAGTCAACGGGTCCATGAACGACGGGGATTGGCGATGACGCGATGTTGGGGTTGGTTTTGTAGGGGGATTGCTATCACCCTCAAGCTGATTAGCCGTGCTGAGCTGGAACATGATGACGCAACCATCGGACTCGGCTACAGTTTTGGGCAGCTCAGCTGAGCTCATCGTGGGATCTGTGTGTTTTTCTTTGGCCCAACTAGACAATTATAATAAGATTCTTTCTCTTTTCTTTCTTAAATAATTTGTCTCCAACGCTCCTAAGATTTGAAAATTGAATAGGAGGAATATATATACCTTACTACATTATTTGACTTACAACTGTGTGTATGATGTCATGCTACTTTGGTTCTGTGTAGACAGTAGGGCACCAAGACCTAAGAGAGTAAGGCATTAGAAGAAAATAAATAATTAGGTAGTAAGACGTGAGATGATATCATACACGAAAATGAAGATGATTTTATTAAGCTTCACACAATCCAACGCTTAATGATTATAGATTAGGGATTTTCTTACCTAATATCGTTGAGAAGCCGCACATGTCCGTATTGACCACTTTTTATCTCCTCAACTTTTTTCATATTAACAACCATAAAATTTTAATTGCTTTTTTTTTCTCCTGATGTGCTAATAAAATTTTAATTTCTCTCAAGTATGAAGTTGTCTTTATACAAAATACAAGGTACTTTGAAATTTTATCAAATTTAAATTTAACAAAATAAATCTGTAACAATTTTAGGAAAAAAATTAACAACGGTCTTTATAACACTTCGAAAGACTCTAAGTAAAAAATATATATAAAAAAGAGTACGTTTTTAAATTTTTTTATGCATTAAAAATAATTTTATTTTTTATTTTAGTATATTTAAGGAATTCATTAAAAATCTTAATTTTATTATTTTTCTATTGTAAAATTTTTATTTTACAATTTTATTTCTTAAAATAAACCAAAATCATATATATGTGCAAAAAAATTAAAAGGAAATATAACTACAATGATCAAAACTTAATTTGAGTGTGAATTTTTAGCTTCTTGTGTTTATATATACACACACACACCAGCGTTAACTTCATAATTCTCCTCTCCAATTCTGTGTGGCGTCCTTGGAGGCTTAGAAGTCAAAGTTATATCATGGGATATGAAAATCATCTAGTCTAGTGGCATGGCCTAATTATAATATTGCATGACCTAATTTCGTACATTTTATAAGCAACAAAGCCAAACGGCCAGCCACATCCACGATAGCCAAAGTTTCATCGAATCACCCCGCCAGTTCGCTGCATCCAACAGTTGCAGCAAAGGAAAAGGGAAAAAAAAAATTATATATATATAAGATGAAAAGTGTCTGAGAGTTTTAATTTTTAATTTATTTTATTTTTTTATTCATCTTGCATACGCTGCTTATTCTATTTTTAATTAAATGCTACTTTTAAAAAAAATTGATCCAAATTATATATCATTCTTATTTTTTAAAATAAAATTTTTTGCTAGATTTTGAATTGTGTCATTAATTAAATATTCTCCCTTCATTATAAATTAATTTAATTCAACTAAATAATGATAATTTAGTGAACTTATACTTTAAATTTCTCAATACTCGTACATTAAGTAAAGTGACATACATGTAACTAGAAACTAAAGGAGTAATTAATATTTGAGATTAAAATTCATGAAATGAATTTAAATTTTTGACAACTATATATAAGATAAATAAAAATATAAATTAAGGAAAAATGCTAAGATGAGTATGACAAGTAAATTTGAAAACTCTATAACTATGAGGTTCAATACAATGGGATCTATTATAAGCCTCACACCTATATGAGTGGAGTTGTCAAATTAATTTATCATCCTAACACGTCTCTAAACTAAACAAAGTAAGATTGTGTGTACGATTTCTCAAAAGGAGAAAAAGAAAAAAAAAAAAAGGAAAACACAATCAATGATATATATTATAAAGGTTAAGATGGAGTGAGAGGACACGTTACTTGATAATTTATGTGCTTTGAGCCTTTGAAATAAAATATACGATCTGATCCAAATACTCAATTTCTCTATCATATATGTTCGAGTGTATAGGTTATTTCTGTTAAACATCGTGAAAAAATAGATAAATGGGACACTAAAAAATATAGAAGAAAGATAGATAACAGAAAAATAACAATTGTATTATCTGAGTTGTCAATTTACAATAGAGGGTAAGCCTATTTATAGGCTGAAAACCTAACGGCCAAAAATAAATTACAATCAATTACAAATAAAATCAATCAAAATTTAATATCATTATTCTTAACACCCTCCCTCATGCTAAAGCTCCACGAGCTTTCAGCTTGTCACAAGCGAAGGTTGTTAAGGGAAAGCAAGAGCGGAGCCAATGACTTGTACGAAAAACATCAGAGACTGCACGGAGGTAGCAGCAGCGATAGGCAACATCGAAGACTGCATAGAGGTAGCGACAGGCAACATCGGAGACTGTACGGAGGCAGCGATTACGGAAAACGTCGGAGACTGCACGGAAGCAACGATAGGCAACATCAAAGACTACACGGAGGCAGCGATAGGTAACATCAGAGACTTGGAGAAGAGCATTGATCTGGCAATGGTGACAGGTCTTGAAGAGCGACAGTGACGTGGAAGAGGGACTCGGCGGTGGATTCGACCTCAGGAGTGGCGCGGCAGATGTCGAGGACGCCTCGGGGTTCTTCTCGGAGGAGTCAGGGGAGAGAATGGAGGAGTAGCAGCAAAGGTGAAGGTGGCGGAGATGAAATTGCTCACAGAGGATGCCATGGCTCTGATACCATGTTAAACATCATGGAAAAACAGATAAATGGGAAACTAAAAAATATAGGAGAAAGATAGATAACAGAAAAATAACAATTGTATTATCTAAGTTGTCAATTTACAATAGAGGGTGAGCCTATTTATAGGTTGAAAACCTAATAGTCAAAACTCAACGGCCAAAAACAAATTACAATCAATTACAAATCAAATCAATCAAAATTTAATATCATTATTCTTAACAATTTCAATGAATATAGAGTAACTAGTTAAGTTCAAAAAGGTGAACATCCAGATTAAAAAAGAATAAAAAAAAAACTTAATAAAGTAAGAATTCAAATACTTCCTTTGATCCACATCATCTGATACATTAATTTTTTAATATATTAAAAAAAGTAACAATGACATATAAAGTAAATTAGAAAGAGTAATTTTCAATCGCGGCTTGGCTACAATCCAATATGCTGCAATAGGAACGACAACGCCACGTGGCAGGTACCCTATTCCCCCAAAAACAGCCGCAGATCATAATCAACGAACTTAACCGCACGATCACAGCAGCAACACCTAACGGAACCCTCCAAAGTTCAACGCGCATTCTCACTGCGCACGCTGCATCTCGAGCGTGTGCGGCACGCATGCACGGCCCAACAAACCTACAATGGACCCACGCCAGAAAAGTGACAAAATAAATGGTGGGGCCCATTCTAGCGTGAAAATCTAATGCCACTGACACATGGCGTCAAGTTGATGGTTGATTTAGGTACCAATAATTGGAGTGTGATGCACATCAACACATGTGAAAAGGCCTCTGTGGAGATTGATTGATGACACCACAACCTACCCCATCGTTTCAATTTGCAATAAGAATCTCCTGTGTTTTGTTGTACGTAGTAGATTCAATTAATTAATTATAGTTTTTTTTACTTAAAATGTCTATAGTTGATAATAGAGATTAATTTTTTTTATAATAATTGAATTTATACAAAGTGATAAATTGTTATAACTCACAAAATTATAGATTGTTGGTCATAAAAATATTTATTTTTATTTTTATAAATGATAATCAAACTTACACTAACGTAATTAATGAACAGGTAAGTCATCACCATGTCACACTTAACAGATAGATTCAATTAAGTTTGATGAAACAAAATTATTTTCTTATTAATTTATATATCTATACAATATAATAAAAATAATTATAATGAGTAATTACATCTTGATCTCCAATTTTTTATTTTATGCTCTTAATTTCATTAAATAATTTTCTTTTGTATTTATAATTTTTTTACTCAT
>QANU01031477.1:362318-383602 GCA_003254905.1 Nissolia schottii
AAGAAGAAGAAGAAAAATCAGAAGAAAAAGCGTTTTGAGTCGATGGGTCAAGTCGAGTCACACAATTTGAGACTGGCCCTACACAAGTGACAGGGCAGATGGGCATGTTCGGCCGACTTGACCCAACACAAATGGGTCAGGTTGGTGGGTTGACCCAACATGTTGTCTAGCCCTAACACAAAAGGCTTGTTAGGGAGCGTTAGTAGTAAATAATTTGGAAAATGCTCATTCTGGTCCCAAAAATATACTAAGTCACTTTAGTCCTTTAAATTCAAAATGTGACTTTTAAATCCTTAAAATTATAAGTTGTAGGTCAAATTAATCCATCAATATATTATCATTATTGTATTGTCATGTTTTCACTAAATTTTTGCATTAAATGAGAATGCGATAAACATAGAGACATTATTAAAGGCTAAAAATATGGTTGTGACGACGCTTGAAGCTACAAATCTTCGTTACTATTGCAGCTTCATTTATCACCATAATTGCTATGAAGACCTCATTTGTAGTTTCAAATGCAGCTACAGCTCATTTGTAGTCTCAATTGTTGTTATTACCCTTTTTAAGGTGATTAATCAACGAAAATGTGACAGTTGTATCGAGGTAGGTTGTTCCCCGGTGCAAATCGGATCCTGGAGCTTCTATGCGGGTTCGGGGTCACTGGGACGGGTACCTGCAAGGACTCTGATGTTCAAATCAGTGAATGTTCGAAGTAATAAAGGGTAATTGGGTTCTAGGCGTACCTAGTGTGTTGCTTAGGTTTAAATACCTGAATGGCGTCCGTGAACTTCGCCATTCCGAGAATCTTTCCGTTGAGTTTGCCTCCGAAGATCGTGGAGCGTAGCTCACCGGAAGGAAGATGTCCCAAGTCAAGAGTCTCTCTGAGGAAGGAGGATATCCCAGGCCGAGAATCTCTCTGACCGTTAGAGGGGCGCTTAAGTCAGGTCGGATTGATCCGTGGACCTTCAGTTGCGCTGTTCCGTCTATAACAACAATAATGATAATCAACTAAAGGACTAATTTGACTTATAACTTACAATTTTAAAGATTAAAAATTTAAATTTTAAATTTTAGGAACCAAAGTGATTCGAGCGTAGGGATCAAAACGAGCGTAAATAATTTTGCCCTAGCCTATTTACCCAATATTGTTCTACGTAAATACACACTCTCTCTCAGACTTTGATTTCAACAAACTGTTTAGGGAATTTTTCGACCAAGTCCATGATACTAGGTGTATTCAATCACTGTATGACTTTTTTTAATTAATACAAATAAAAGAGGACTGAGAAATTATCTATATTTTTTTATGCTACAGATAAATTATATCGTTCACAAAAAAAAAATCATAATATAGTCAACTTGGTGAAAGTAATTGATAATAGCGAAGAAATTGTATTCGGTTTACCGGAAGTAAACGGTCAAATCGTTGGCTTGTCTCTTGGCGATAATCAAAAGCAAGTCTTTCTTCTTATATAAATATATTCATTCAACATTTTGAATTTATTTTCTAATAATTTAATTATTATATATTGATAATTTAGAGCTGATTTTTACTATCATTCAATTAAATTATATTGCATAATTAAAAATAATTAATTTTTTATTTGATTAAATGATAATATGAGTATATGACAATTAAACTTTATTTTATAAAACTTAACCTTTTTTGTCTCTTCACAAAAGTCTTGCTGTCTCTTCGCATTCATACAAGCCATATTTGCTTACCAAGCTCGAATAGAATCTATATATGTACAAGTTTATATAACAGTAATGATTTTGATGTTGTTTGAAGTTGTGGACACTATTCACCGAATACAGTGATTAAAGATCGTGGATCACATTAGGAGTAAATTGTGAATTCAAGTAATTAATTCAATTCGATTTGAGTGAGGTCCATTAATGAGATAAAGGTATGTAAATGAGAATTTTTTTATTTTCAGTACTCAAACTCAAATTTTGTGGTTAATAAATTAATGTACCTACTACATTGACTAATCTTATGTTATTTTTTTATTAAAAAAACTATAATTTAAAAAGTAAAAAGTATTATAAGCAATCATAATTATTAAAAAAAAATGACACTGCGACAAAACAAACTGATATGACATTATGAATGGTTCTAAAGAAATTTAACAAGCTGCTTAGCTTGGTTTTACTGTGTTATTATTATTATTATATGATGCCCCACCTTGTCGAGGTTTGTGCTTGTCAGTGTCTTCCAACTAACCTTTGATTAATTTCAAGCATACAAGCAAGAAAATTCAGAAATATATGAGTGGCTAAGTTGCATATTTTTTTTATATGTATATATGATATTTGTCACTGTGTTTCAAAAGAAAAAGCTCTATTTGATTGGTTTTAACGCCATCATGATATATTGCAGTTTTGCTCCATTGAAAACAAATTTATTGAATTTGTATCTAAGTACGCCGTTTAAGTCAAATTATTTCAGCGAAGGTATAAAAAGTGTGTAGTCAAATTTGAGATTGCCACCCCTTATTTAGATGAGTGGCTATGGAAAAAATGACAAAGAATAAAATAATTAATTTTATTAAAAGTATATTTAGATGTAATTTTAATGAAGGATGTGGAATGGACGAGGGTTACTTTGTCTCTCTTTAACTACTCAAACTCTCTAATTTTTGTTCTTAGGTCAAAGAGGGACCATATTTTACTTTTACTCCACCCCTTCCTTAAATTTATGACACATCTAAATAAGAGGGTGATTTAATGTAAATCTCTCTTTATTTACCCCTCTCTCCTAATCTATTAGTGACCATGTCCTTCAATGATCTAAGAAACTTTCATGCATAACGTAAGGAATCGGTTGGCCAAATGAAAAAGTCATTGATAAGTTATGTGGTAAAAACTACGAACATGGAAGGAGGATAACAAAGTTTTATTTCTACATATACATATATTTTTAGAGTTTAATTATAATATAAAATTATTTTACACTGTGATTAAATTAAATATTATTATATATGTAAAATTAAATAATTTTTTATTATTATTTAAAAAATTATATATATAAAATAATTTAATTAAATATTAATGTTAAAAAAATTATATTGCCAATATATAACAATTAAATTGATATTTTTATTTGCCTATACTTTTTATTTTGTTTTCAATCGCACACTTTCTTCCTCTGTTTCCTCTGTTAGAATCATACGATGAACCTATATACCTTGTTAATAAATATACGATATATACTTTTAATTTAAAATGAAAAAATAAATAATATTCATTATTAATTATAAAACAATTTTTTATATATGGATTGATTTTTTTTCTTATTTAAATATATATGTTTTTAATTTATGATAAATTACAAATTTTACATTTCCATTTAAATGAACAATTAATAATTAATATGACAATAAATTTGATTACGATCACACAACCCGCCTACTATCCATGACCATGACTCAAAATTAAAAAAAAAAATTACAAATAAAATATTTAAAATACTCCAAATTTGATTTCTCTGCTCCCACTCCCTTCCCCATCCACACTCCAGATCTCTCTCACTCTTCCCTTCCCTATCCCCTATCCCCACTCCCACCACGCCGCCGCCACCGGCCTCAGATCTGGCCACTCTCACCACCATCGTCACCACTCTCTTTCTTCATGGCACCACCTTCTAGCATCACCGTGAGTGGCCAGATCTGAGAGAGAGAGAGAGTCGGCGCTGTCACCACAGATCTGAGTTTTCGGTATTGATCTCGCTGCGGTGCGCGAACCTCACGATTACTGTGAGATTACGGAGCCCGAGATGGCCGCCGTCAGCGACAATTGCAAGGCGCTGAAGAAGCTCTCGTGCTCGTCGTGCACGTTCAGGGCCAGGGTGAGGACGAGGAGCATCATGCAGTGGTAGGTGAGGAAGGCGATGGCAGAGAGCATGGTGAGGCTGGTGACCCAGCCGATGCGCGAGGCCAAGGACGTTGACGCCAACGATGAAGGAGATGAAGACGTTGGCAGAGGGAGTAGGATGATGATCCTGCTTCCATCTCAAACCCCATTTTTTTGAATTTGAGTTTTTGGATTTTGCTGCACTGTTGATTTGATTGGATTTTGAAGCATAGAGAGAAAGAAAGAGGGATGAAAATGGAGGAACAAGGGTGTTGTGTGTGGTTTTGGACTAAGGATGATAAATAATAATTGAGGATGGGGAAATGGGAAAAATGTGAGGAAAAAAAATTGGCCTGGTATTTTTTATTTTTTGCTTTTCAGGTTTTACTAGAGTTTGCTTTTGTTGATGTTGATTTGTTGGTGGAGGTGACAGGCTATCGAGATTGGAGGGTGAGAGAGAGGGGAGGAGAGAAGAGGATGAAGCTGAGAAAGTATTTTTAATTGTTTTATTATTTGTTTATTTATTTTTAATTATGGACTAGGGTCATAGGCGGGTTGGGTTGGGGAAGGGGCTGGTTAAGCAGTTGTGTGTAAGATAATTGTTAACAATTAATAATTCATATAAATGATAGGAACTACATTATATAAAAAATAATTATTAAGAACTATTTTTTAACAATTTTTTTTAAGATAAAACATAAAATTTATAATTTATCAAGAAATAAAATTATATTTAACACAATTTTAAAAACTTTTTATAGATCGCAAGTTGTGGAATAATTAGCTATGGAGAATAAATGTAAAGTTTCTTCTGCTTTTTGTCCTGATTGGTTCACTTTTCATTTCTTCTCTCTTGGGCTAAATCCAAATTCCTCTTCATAGAAGTTATTTCCCAATTATTGTCTTCGGGTTAGTAGCACTGCTACTGTTCCCGTTGATAACCATGTTTTGTTTTGTTTTTTTTCTGGCACAAATATCAAATCATTAGTAGAAGTGGATGAGTGAGCCATCATTTTAACTTATTCAACAATTGCATTTCAATTTTCATAGGTAGCAAGGTTCTATCAGTTTTTTTTTTTTCTGCTTAATTTGGCACTAATGTAATAGTTGGTCCCACTTCAAAGCTCTCTAGCGATTAGTGGTTAGCGTGCCACGAGGTGATTGTGGTCCATAATTCTCCTTGATAAAATATATTCTTTGAACGCTAAATTGAATTTTTCAAGTAACAATTATTATTATAATCGAGGAGGTGAGACTCAAATATTTTTTATATATTCAAATAGAAAAAAAAATATGATATAAGGAAATAAATTATCTCAATTTAATATTTTTATTATGTATTGTCAAGTATAATTTATCACTATTAATTAATGAGATAAATCTGAGATATAATATAAACAAAAAAATAAATTACCGATAAGATATCCCATGTAAGCAAGCTTATTATATAAAATTTTTTATTGAAGTGATCCATTTCACTTAAAAACATTACCAAAGTGACTTCAAGCATGGCCCAAAAAAATAGAGTGGACTCGTAACCAAAAGTTAAAAACAAACGAGTCTAGAGAATTGATCATGGCCCAATAAATTTATGCTATGTAAACAATAGCCCTTTTCTGTGACAAGCCGAAGTTGAAAAAAAAGGGGGTCGTATTTCAATTGTTGACCAAAAGAGTCAATACTCAACTTTGTTATATTAATTTTTTTGTTCTGAATTTTGTTAGTCTATAACTTGTCGAAATAGATAAAGTGATACACTTATTAATAATAATAATAATAATAATAATAATAAAAAGTGCTAGACTTATGAGATTTGGGCAAAATGTGTGCTCGAAGTTTTATTTGGTCGCATTTGAGAATAACATAAGTGGATACCATTATAAAACAAAATATTTACGGAATATTTTATGATATCCAAAACATGTTGGTGTGGACGAATAAAATTGTAACACATAATTCACTTATATGCCATTACAAACTCTATTTCAATTATGTGTTATACTTTAATTTTTCTAGGATTTAGGGTTTTTAGGATGAAATACATGCCCATTAACAAATAGCATGTGATTTGTTTGTTCGTGTGAGGCCATTGGGCCATGACCATTTTTTTATATGATAATTTGGTCATAACTGTGCTGTAAAGAACAAAAGATGTAAGAAAATGAGTTTTCATCTCTCTTTAATATGTGATCAAATTATTACATAAATACCTATAATATTATAGATTTAAATATGAGGATACAAAAATAAAATAAAATTATTATGTGGACAGTACTAATAACTTGATTGTGATTACTTTTTTTTTATATTTATTTCAATAAGAGGAAATTGAGAGAAATTTGTTACAATTACCTCAAACTTATTTCTAGTCCCTCTTTTTCTTTTCTAAATTGCAATTTCTGGTTTCCTTTAAAATTGCTTAAATAAGGAAACCAATGAAAAAGAAGAAAAAAAAAAAAACTGAGTGCAGAGAAGATTTGAAGGCTTATTTCAAATCCTCACACTCACACCCAAAGGATGCTTCAAATTTCCCACATGTAGCAAATGCTGTCCTAAGGCAACTTTCCTGTTGCCAAATTCATCAACCAAACTCAAGTCTTTGCAAACATCAACCTTGAACTTAACCACTGCTTCTGATTTCCCTGCTACGTGAACTCTCTCAAATCCCAGCAAGTGCTTCTGAGGCGCTTTGTGCACTGCAGGAGGAGTGGAGAACAAGAATACCGTGTGGTCACCGCTCATTCTCCCTTTGTTCTTAACACTGAGGTGAACATCAAAGGCCAGGTTCTGGCAGTGTTCATCTGCAACATCAAGTGACTTGCATTCCAAGGAACGACACGCGTGATCGGCTGATAATGGGAAAGACACCCATCGCAGCGCTTTAACTAACTTGTGCTCAAAGGTAGAGTAGCTTATTCCATCCCCGAATGAGAAAACGGTTTTTCCTTTGTAGAATCTGTATGTTCTGCCTGGGTACCCTGTGCCAGGCCTCATGTTCATGTTGGTCATTGGCACTTTGTCTACATATGATTGTGGATACCATGTCATAGGTAGCCTTCCACCTACATAAGAAAATAAAATCACACATTTTTGGAGTGCAAGTTGTATGATATGATCCTGTTATGTCTATTTTCAACGTAGTAATATAACAGATAGACACAAACACCCAAATTAGGCCTACAATTTTTTTAGTCTATCTGTCTCTTAACATACTCCTAATCCGGGGGACCGAGTGACCTACTTGGATTATGGAAGCCAAAGATGACATCAGCTACGGCGGCTCCACCAGCTTCTCCAGGGTAACCAACCCACAAGATGCTGGTGATCTTGCCATCAGTCTTAGCAAAGGACACATCCATGCCCCCTCCAGACATTATGACAAGAATCACAGGTCCCTTGGAGGCTTTTGCAACTTCAGTCACCAGGCGTTGTTGCTGTCCTGGAAGGAGGATGTTGACCCTGTCAAGACCCTCTGCCTCAATTGCTTGGCTTGCTCCCACCACGATCACGGCCGCGTCTGCCGAGGACGCAATCTTTTTGGCGTCATCCAGCTCGGCGTTTCTGCACTGCACATCGGAACAACCGGCAGCATAGCTTGTAGGGACTAATGCTGTTAGGCCTTGCAAGGGTGATGTATACTTGCATGGGATGCCTGCAACATTTTAGGAACTAGTTAATATGTTATGTTAAGCAAAATGTGGAAATAACAAGCCTTCAAATTATAACAAACAATGTTATACATTTTGTGCTTGGGCTTCTGCATAAGAAATACATGTTCAATTATCAAATTTGGCGAGTAAACCTTTAAACTAGTCTTTAGAGTTGTTAATCTCAGCTAAGTTCATTTCTAAGTTATGGAAATAGCCATATTGTCAAAAGACGGTCAAGTTAGTTATTTGACATCAGTCAAATTAATCATTGCAAGAGACTAACTTGACCAACTTTTGACAACCTAAAGAACTAATATGATCATTTTCACACCTTAATGACGAATTTGACCAACGCTGATGACTACAACAACAAATTTAAAAGTTGAGTCCAAATATAGCCTATTTCTCACAAAGAAAATTCTTGGATACTTAAGAAACAAAACCTTTTGCTTGTTTTGTACCATTAGATTTCCAGCACATGAGCAGCAATGCAGACTCACGTTGTTGATGTATTAGAAATATAATGGTATAGAGCAAGAAAAACTGTTTGTTCTTGGAGCATGTAAGCATATCTCATGAACAAGTTATAAGAGTTTGAAATTTTGATACCTTCATAGTTTCCAAGCATGGTCTTGGTAGCATTGGCATTAGGCCCAATAACCGCTAATGTTTTAATGGCTTTGGCATCGAGAGGCAGCGACCCTGCACTGTTTCTAAGCAGCACAATCCCTTGCCTGGCGGCTTCGCGGGCAAGCTCTTGGTTCGATGAAGTGCAGACATCTTTTGGACCAAGGTTTCCGTAAGGTTGCTTGCTCGGATTGCCGTCAAAGAAGCCAAGGCGCATCAAGGTGGCGAAATTGTTCGAGATGGCATTGTTGACGGATGCTTCATCCAGAAGCCCTTGCTTGACAGCACCTTCCGTGTATTTGCCAAGATAACTTCCACAGTTCAAATCCAGCCCTATGAAATCACATTTGCATATAACACGAATAAATAAGTAAAAGACATAACATAATGTCACCTAGTTACAAAAATTGCCAAATGTAAACATCACAACAAATGTAACACTCTTTTATCAACATTTGTAGATAGTTACCTGCTTGAATGGATTTGGCTGCAGCTTCTTCAGGAGTCTTAGTGTAGTGCTGAGATTCGTAAAGCGTTTGTACTGAGTCACAGTCAGATACTATATACCTGCGAACCCCCGTATAACTC
Organism: Nissolia schottii; assembly: GCA_003254905.1. Classification (NCBI taxonomy): domain Eukaryota; kingdom Viridiplantae; phylum Streptophyta; class Magnoliopsida; order Fabales; family Fabaceae; genus Nissolia; species Nissolia schottii. The sequence goes on from QANU01031477.1 coordinate 371,042, forward strand.
ATGTAAGTGTAAAGAGTGAAGACAACATTATCATTACATTACATTGACAACAAACATGAACAACTGAAAATATCATAGGAGGATTCAAAGATAAGATGCCTACCCATTTAGCTTCCACTTGCCTCGGATGGTTCCTTTAAGGAGGTCAGGGTCGGTACAGGTTGGCTTCCCGTTGACCTGGTTGTAGGAACACATGACACTTGCAACATTCCCATCAACCACGCAGCTCTTAAATGGTGGGTTGTATGTGTCATCCAAATCTTGCTTTGACACCTAACAAAAAAATGCAACAAGCCAAAACAACAACAACAAATTAAAAGGAAACTAAATTGATTCCCCACATTCTCATCCTTAAAACACAAGAACATGCCACTAGTAAATAGCGGATTACACGTCACATATTGATTGAAAACTAAACGGTATCTGAGGATCTTCATAAATATACATGTTAATTTGCTACATTTTTCTAAATGAGAAATCAGTAGCGAGTTTGACGGCACATCTCACTTAGCATATTCCTTATCGATATGCTATCACTTACCAGAGCATTGAAGGTGAAGCGCGAAATGCCTTTCCATCTATCCAAATCATAGGCAGTGTAGTGCTTGCAACAAGCTGCAACCTTGAGCTTGTTGGGGTCTCCATCATCAGTTTGCTGCAAACCTCTTACGTAACCAGCTGCGTATTTGCTAGAGAGCAAAGGGTCTTCCCCTGGCGTCTCCTGGCCTCTCCCCCACCTTGGATCTCTGAATATGTTGACGTTTGGTGACCAATATGTCAAACCAGCCAACCCCACATTGTGCATTGCCCTTGCTTCCGTTGATACAACCTAAATTACTCACAAACACCATTAAAAAAAAACACCACCATCTTTTGTTTAAAAGCATGGTGCTATATTGCAACTACATGTTGTTTAAAAGTTTGATCTTTCTGCAACTAAATATCAACTAGAAAAAAATGTCCAACTCTGAATTTTAAGTTATGTCACTGCTCTTCTTTCAAAGAATCAGCAACCAGAATATGTAAAATCATATAGGTCTAAAGTTTGGTCCTTATTGACCACATTTAAAGAAAAAAAAAGGGAAAATTTTATCATGTGACTATTGAGCGAGAGAACATGTAAAGAGATTAGATAAAATTATTCATGTGCCTCTACCTATCAATTTAAAATTCTTGGAGAGATGATTGTTGACAAAAACTCTTGTAAATGATCTCTCTCTCTCTCTCTCTCACACACGCATATATATATATTAAAAGAGAAAAAAAGAAAGTGAGAGAAGCGTTTTACCCTTCCAATGGTTTCAAACAGAGTAGCATTGAAAGAAGCTGCAGTGAGAATAGGCATAGGAAAACTGGTTGCTCCAGGGACCACGCCGGAAAACTTGGTCCCTGGACCAGTGTAGGAGACTCCGTGGAGCGCCTCCGACCACCACTCGTACTTGGGAATCCCCAGCCTGGTCACCGCGGCGGCGCCGCTCACCAGGTTCCCGATCTTCTCCTGCAATGTCAGCCTCCCCACGAGGTCCGCCACCCTCTTGTCCATCCCCAGAGACCTGTCGCAGAAGGCGTAGCTCGCCAATGCAGGGTTCTTGGCGACGTCGCAGGCGAAGACCGGAGTTGTCTGGCTCGAAACGCCATTGGAAGTCAACAAGAGAAACATGAAACAGAGCAAAACAGAGCACCGATGGTCTCTGCTTCTAGCACAGGCCATTTTGATGTTTGAAGACTCGATCAAACACGAAAAGGAAGTTAAGCAAAAGGGTATGTTGTTATGAATGTAATGAGCTGTGTATATATATAGATATCATCTTAGAGAGATCATGGAAGAATATTTAAATTAAAAACAAAAAGAAAAGGAGGAATGTGAAGAAGGGGGAATAAGAACACGTTGTATTTTAGCAAGCCCGTGAATGTGATGGGTGTTACTTAGTGGGAAGAAGGGGGAGAGCCTACGAATTGTAGGTGGTTTTGGCAGAGAGCTAAACAGAACAAGTGAAGGAATCTCTATTGGCTTATTGATATATCAGAAACTCGTGTATGTGTAGCTTAAACTAGTCCGTGAAACTGAACAGCCTTTTTCATTTTTACTTATTTTTTTTTTACGTGGGGATGCTTGTTTGGAACCTCAACTTGCAATATTTATATACAGAAATAACTATCTGGGTTCATTATATGGTGTTGGCTCCTTAGCTATCTGTTTTATTAAAATATTATTTAATGATAAATAATTAGTGATGATGTCTTACCATTACCGAAAATAAATAACATAACTCTTATATTGGATGATAACGATTATAATAATAAGGTGTAAAAGGTTAATTGTTTTTTGGTTCTCGTAATTTGGAATGCGGGGTCAGAACTCAGAAGTTGTTGCCTTGGCTGAGATGGTAAATCACGTGAGGAAGGGTGGCAGCTAGCCTGTGCATGTGTGTTTTGGGATCAAAGTGTGGAAAAAAGAAAAAAAAACAGAGCCTACTCTGTTTGAAGAAACAGGGCAAAATATTTTGCATGGGAAAAAAGTTCTCTCTCTCTCTATCTTCCAACTGCGCAGGGGAGAAGTCAACCCTGTGATGCTGTTAAGGATCCCAAATCCCAACTTGATCCTGTGAGGATCTTAGGGTGGATCAAATTAAATGATTTAGGGTTGTCATTCTCATGGACAGAGCCAAGCTTGTGCCCCCTTCTGTTTATATTTTTGTTGTAATTGTAGATTTAATTTTGAAGTAGTTATAGATGAAATTATTAAGAAATATTTAGACTTGAAATTAAGCAGATGCAACGTCACTTTATACATACAATGAATGAAGCAAATAGTCATATGGCATGAATGAGGGAGTAAAAATCGTTTCTGCGGCTGTCACAAAGATGCAGTTTTATCATGATTTCTGTCTCATTTATCTCTCTCTCTCTCTCTTCGTCCCACCAATAAAAAATTAGGGATAGTTTAAAATGATTTCATGAAAATCATGAATAAAGTTACGTGAGTTGTCAATATATAATTAGAATGAAAAAGAGAATGAGACAAGAAGTTGAGACATGAAATCTCCACTAGATGAGGAGGGTTTAGTTACAGTTTCAATTGATCTTAGGAGTAGTTTCCTTTTCTGACTTTATTTAGTTGTGCCTTCAAATCTTGCATGTACCAAGAGAGAGTCATGGTCTGCTGTACAAAAATTAGTCTTAGTACATGTCGGGAGGAGGAGTGTAATTGAATGATTTTCACTTTTTATCTTAGTCGTGTGTCTACAATAATGTTGTAGCCTATTCATCGGAAGCCTGTCACGGTAACGGCCCAACGGTAGGCCTGAAATTCTTGACATTATTTTATTCATGCCCTAATTTTCCCGCCAAACAATTGTGAAAGGAGAGAGACACATCAAACGTTGGACCCCATTTATTCTACGTACTACCATTAAATAAAGTACTAGTATATAGTAAATACCTTTATTTGTGGACAAAAATCAAGTTGCTTAAACAGTGCGATTTAGTGGTTATGTAAGTTTTTTTTTTGCAGACTTTCTTTATTTATTTATATGAAAAGGACATGAAGAAAGGATTGTATATACATTGGTCATGTCCATGTTACAATTGTTGTTTCTTGTTTTCTAACTATAAAGATTCATTACATCTAATCAAATTGAGGATACCTACACTCATCTCATCTCTACACTACATATATATGCCAATTTCTTTACAATCACACTGTAACTTTTTTTATTTTATTTAAAAAAACTAGAACTATTAAACTCCATATAATTAATAGGTTAATTGAATTTTGTTCTCTAATTGTCTCTCCATTTGTGACAATTCTGCTAGACTGCTACCACAGTCAATGAAAAACCAAAACAGACATGGCAGGTTCTTTGGTAAGCATGGAAAGCCACCTAATGTCATTCTAGTATTAGAGAATGAATTTGACTTATAATGCTTTACTATTTCTTCAATTATACTACTTATTAAGTTGTTTCTTATTTTTTAAGCATTTTTTTTATGTTTTATGCACGTAATTTTATTATTTAAAGTTTTTATGAATATGTTTCTATTATTTACTATTTAAAACAATTTACAATTTGAGAATTGAAAAAATTATTCACGAGTTGACATCTATGCTCATGAGCTCCAATCAAATAAGCTTCTTTACTTGCTATGTTAATTTCTTGATTCTAGATGAAAAGCAATTTGATCTGCACTAGCAGCCTAGCAGGTGCTGTCTGTCCAACCTCTATATAGCAAAAAAAAAAAAAACACACACACACACACACACACACACAAACATCTTTCTCAATACTAGTTATATAAAGTTGTCTTTGATCAGCAACTTCCTCCTATATATTTCTTCGGCAAAAACATAACCACATGCTCTATCGGTTTTTTATTTTTTTTAGTTCCATAATAATGAGATTGATAAACAACCTTACGTCCATGTCCATGTCCATTTGTTAGCCCGTCCTCCTTTCAAAAATCTGGCCTAATCCCATTTTGAGATTCAATTGCATGGCAATTTCGCATGATGGGGGGGGGGTCCCACAATCACATATCTTGCACAAGAATCAAGCACAATTGTGGCCTTTTTTCGGCTAATAGCTAATTATGGAACTAGCTGTATGTGATTCTTCGAATAAATCACTATGGTATTAATTAAAATTTTATGACCATGGTTGATAATAAGACAAGTCACGACCAGGGAAGAAGGTACATGTATTAGTAGATTAAGTGCCATTTATGCGTGGACAGCAAGGGAGCTAGAGAGATGTATCTATATAGAAAGGCTCTCTAACCTACTCAGCGGTAATGAAGCTTAATAATAAGTCTCGTTTTTGGGACACTTGAGGCTAATATAAGATAAAGTTAATTTACCTTCTCAGAATGAGGTACATGGAAAAGTGGTTCATTCTTGTTTGTAATACACTTTGGCGAGAACAAGACAATAAATAAGAGACCTTTCTCAATGCAAGGTATATTTGCGCAACATTAAGCTGCAAATTAGAAACAGTCAAATTGACATTTGAAAGCAGCAAGTTTAAGTGATTTTTTTCTCTTCAAAAAAAATCCGAACCAAATCCATGCAATTAAGATTGGGTTGATTTGGTTTGGGTAATGGGATTGAAGTAAAAGATAAATTTTTTTTTAATTTTATCTTTATAACCTATGAATTTTTCTCTTGACATAGATTTTATCATTCTCAAGTTTTGGGATTAATTTACTTATCATTAGATTAACCTTGTGTTGTTTAAGAAATTATATATTTAAAGCCGAACAAATAATAATTGATTTTGTTTATTTCATCTAAAACTAGAACCGATTGATCGAACCAATCCAAACTAATTTCATTGACATAAGTACATTTACAAATAAAGGTATGAACTAATATTACCCTTCAATGTGTCTAATTCCATGGTGATAGTGAAGGAAAATGAATCGAAATATGACCTCAAAAAAGGAAGTAAGCTAAACTTTTAATATATGAGATTAAAGATTCTGATACTATTGATGAAGTTGATTGTTTTGGACAGTTGTTCCGTAGGAAAACTGCAAATGCAATGAAAACGTTAGTGACAAAAAATGCAGGTGAACCATCACATGGTGCTTGCCTTGCTTTCCTCCGTTCCAACGAATCTCTTCAGCTTACCCAATTGACAGAAAGATAAAATAAAAATAAAAAACTACCATAGTATCTATTTCATTTATGAGTCATGCTACATGTACACTGCATAATCAACCATCATATTGTCACCTATGGATTTAATATGTTCGGCTCTTGTATTCTTCAACCAATTACTTCCACTACCATGCCCACTCCACTAAACAAACGTGTGCACACGCGTACGATAAAAAAGAAATCGTTAGTGCTTAACATTATATACTAAAGGATCAAGATAACGGAATGAGTGGTGCACTGTAATGCACGTAAGTAAATAAAGGTCCAAATTAGGAATTGACCCAATTAGTGGAGCCAAATTTAGTATAAATAGAGGGAGAAGGGTATTACATTAGGCATGGAAATTGTATTTGGTTTGATCCTACCTCTCTCTTAGGATTTCTTTCTTAGTCATTTCCTTCCTTAGGAAGGATTTTCCATCACTATCCTATTCTAATGTAGTTTACACACAAAAGAATGCAGAAAATATCCAAAATACATCCATTATCTCTATAATTCCTCTTTTACACAATTCACCTCGTTACAAATGGTGTTTTCATTGAACACCATGGCGACGGTTACCGCTTCCCATGGTGGTTCGGAGAGCTCAAGCAATATTCCGCTTTGTGCCAATGTACCGGTGTTCGATGGTGAGCACGACTACTGGTGGATCCTTTGTGCATCGCGGTTTTGGAACGCCAAAGGAACGTCGGACTTGCAGCGATTGCTGGAGGTAGAAGGATGATTGACCGGTCGAGTTCGCACATGGTTCAAGCTGGCGCAATCCGGCGGCAGATTGGATGACCTTCGAGGTAGCGTTCCTGCACCGTTACCAATCAGACTTTCAATCAATTTTGCTAGAAATTGCTCAAACTAAAGCTTAAGAGTGGGAAATTGATTAGGAAGAAACAATAGCACAATTGCAATCAGAATTACAGAGCACCTCAATCATAGATCTACCAAAATCAGAAGCACAAACGCAAGCAAATGCAGACACAGATCAAGAATCAGAAAATTCAGATTCAGAAATTCAACACCAGAAACAGAAATCACACATGGTAGAATTGAAGTTCACAACTCCAACAGTTCAAGCAGCATCAGATGGGATTTCGGAAATTCAAGCAGCAAAAGAGGTAAAACTACACTTACTTGAGCCAGATTTGAAACTTCCTCATCCAGATCCATCCGCATCTCGTCCCGTAGAGGCACTACAGAAATCACCACGGAGCCACCAGATCTGAAGGTGGTGACGGAGGGGATGGCACCAGAAGAGGGAATCGACGGCAAACCACACACACGCGAAGGCAATGCAATAGGTGGTGCGGTGATAAGGGAAGCCAAACGGAGCACGACAGAGCAAGAGATTCCTCTCATACTCTCAGGAAACGGTGTCGTTTTATGCCTGGAAACAGAGGAGGTTGAGGGCGCCTCAGCAACGACGACGGGTAAGGGAAACCGCGTGAGGGTTCCTGACGTTGTGACTTGCGTGTGGAGGGAGAGGGAAGCCGTGGTGGGCATTGGCGGGGCCACCGCAAAAGAAAATGGAACATTCCAGGCCTTGCAGGTGGCTCAAGTGGTTTCGTTGACAGCGGCGTCTGGCGAAAAGGGGAGGAAGATGAAGGGAGATCTGAGCAGAGTGAAGACGGCGCAGTGGCTGGCGAGACGCACGGTGATGAGCACGGGCCCCGGCACAGCTGATAGAGGCAAGACAGTAATCTTCCTCCAGGGCCGTTACGCTAGGCGGTGATCGTACACGCCTTCGACGAGGGCACGCGCGACCGGCCTTATGGTCATTGCCTCGCCGCCGGGATCGAGAAGGACTCCCCCAAGAAGACCGTGACGAAACCTCGCGTGAAGGCCTTCGTGCAGCTCGGTGAAACTGCGGCGACGATGCTGGGAATGGAGGCGACGGCAGAAGCTCGCAACGGTGGTCCCAGCAAGAAGGAAAGAGAGGCATATGATGGCGGCGACAGGGGAGCGGACGTCACCTCGGCGTCGATGACCAGCGAGACCATGAGGTTGCTGTCGGCTGCCGTGGCAACGATGGTTCTAATGGGAAGAGAAGCAATGTTGGCCATGGCAAAAATAGAGCAGCCAACAAAGGGGGCTAGGGTTGCAATTGGGGACAAGAAGGAAGGAGACTCTTGTGGTCTCCTGGGTATAGTGCAACCCAACATTTTGAAGGTGGGCCAAGCCCAACACGGTTTTTGGGCAATAATTGTTGGGAATTTCTCAACAAAAATGAACTATATGATGTTGGCTTTTACTCCAATGGCAATTTTTCTGAAATTTCTCCAGATGGGCCCAATGGATAAAGCAACTCTCAGCAATTTACAATTGATGCAATGGGATCCGGGTGAAGATAATTCTCGAACCTTGAGGACAAGGTCCATTTTTATAGGGGGAGTATTATAACGGTCCAAATTAGGAATCGGTCCAATTAGTGGAGTCAAACTTATTATAAATAGAGGATAAGGGAATTACATAGGTATGGAAATTGTATGTGTCTATTCCTACATCTCTCTATCTTTTCTCTAGTTCTTCTCCTTCCATAGGAAGAAGCACTATCCCTTCCCTCTCGTAGTTCAACACTAGAAAATTACATGAAAAATACCAAAATACTCCCTTAATCTCTACAATTCAGCTTATACAATTCCACTTCGTTACATGCACAAACATTTGAAACACTACTGTATAAACATAAGTGCACAAATATATGAATACAATCAATACTAAATACTAAAAGACCAAACCAAAGGAATGGGTAGTGCACAAACATTTGTCACACTACTGCACAAACAAATGCAACATAAGTGCACAAACATATGAACACAATTAACATGGAATATTAAAAGACTAAACCAGCAGAATGAGTAGTGCACAAACATTTACAACCCTATTGCACAAACATATACAACATAAATGCACCAACATTTGCAACCCTGTTGCACAAACATATACAACATAAATACACAAATATATGAAACAATTAATACTACATACTAAATGACCAAAACGGGGGAAAAGTAGTGCATAAAAATTTGTCACACTACTGCACAAATATATGAATACAATTAATACGGAATATTAAAAAACTAAACTAGCGGAATGAGTAGTACACAAACATTTGCCACACTACTACACAAACATATACAACATAAGTGCATAAACATATTAACATAATTAACAATAAATATTAAAATACCTAACCAAAGGAATGTGTATTGCACAAACTTTAATTACCATATTGCACAAACATTTCAAATATAAATGTACAAACATAACAAATAATTAAGATAAATTAATATTTAAGAAAACAAAAGGAAAGATGCATCTTGCACAAACTTCTACAAACATAAATGCACAAACATGACAAACATAAATGCACAAATATATCACATAATTAGATGAACAATTTGATTGATGAGTTAAATCTCGTTTGTCACATCGATTTGATCAGCATAATCCATTAATGAATTTGGCAGGATTACGTTTTCATGCACAAACTTTTTACGTGATACATAAATTTAGAAGAAAAAGAAAAGGAAGAAGAAGAGGAAGAAGTTTTCACTTACCTTTCCCATGTTTTGTGCTGTAAATAAAAAAAGAATAAGAAGAAGGAAAAGTAGGATGAAGAACAACGAAGAACAAAATACAAACGTGAAAAGAGGAGGAGAAGGAGGACGAGAAATAAGAGATGAACGAGGATGAGGAGCCAAGGAGAAGAAAACAAATTTGAAAAAAAAAAAAAGATTGAGACAAAGTGAGTGTGAGTGAATTGTGTGGCAGTACGGTGGCATAAAATAGGTGTATACTAAATATTTTTCTTCATTTAATTTTCAAATAAAATAAAAATGTGTGGACATTGTTTTCATGAGTAATTTAAAAATAAAAAGTGTAAATTTATTGAGAATACTAGCGTTCGCTGTCAATCAGTATAAAAATCTTTACACAATCATTCAATCATTTTATTTTATTAGATGAAATTTTAAGTAGTGAGTATGATAGTCAATTAAATTTATTAATATGTTGATATATGATTGAACAATAATATAAAACTTCGTTAGACTGTTAATGTGTTATAACTAAATCCAAATTTATTTTTAGAACAACATTCATATATCATTATTTACAAAAATAAAAAATTGACCTAAGTTCTTTTTTTCATTTGAATGCAAAAAGATGGTGCTTATATTTATTTATTGATTTGGTACATAAGACGGTGATGTTGGTGTGGTGTTGTCCTTTATAAGTTGAGGGGGGTCACGGGTCACCTTCATCGTGTTTGTACTTGTACACATTCCATACAAAGTTGAAGATAGTTGTAACTTGCAATTTGCAACTTGCAATGTTACATTAAAGACTATCCCATAAAAAAGGGTTCTAAAATCAACACACACGTTTGTTTGTAAGACAGGTCAGGTGAGAGTACATATATACATGAAATTAAACTCTCAACCTTATAAGAAAGCAAAAAAGCAGTGACAAGTGAGCAACACACTGGGGCCCTATTCCTGTTTTTTGTTTCTTACTTTTGCATAAGGTAGTTGTGACCATATCACGGGGCTCAAAATCAATCCATTGCATAATTCTGAAGTTTTGTGAATAAGGGGCCTCAAATTTGGCATAAAATTAATTAATTGATTGATTGAAAGTGCTATGAATGCTGTATAAGGGTGTGTTGGATTGATGATGATTACTTCCTTGTGATTTAAGTAACTTACTTGGTCTGCCTTCACTATCCCACTTGCTAATTTCTTCACTTCCCATCATTGCTACCTTAGTGAAAGTGAGATAATGATCAAATAAAAGATATTTTTGCTAAAGATAATAATTGGACCCTTTTGGGGGGATTTAGTGTGCCGCAATGTTAGTTAGTAACCTCCCTTTGTGATGATATGTCAAAATAATTGGTTTATGTTATCTTTTTGATGATTTTTTTTTAAATAACACAAGGGAGAGATGTCTTGCTCTTATAAAAATTATTTGAGATTATATTTTAAGACAATGTAAACTTCTAACACAAATTAAAGATGTTTAATCCGTCAAGCTATTGATGCACTTACTCCATTTATTAGCCTTTACAAGTGCTGAATTGCCTTCACTTTTTTTTTATTTTAAAGGAGGATCATCATTAATAATGACTAATCGGATATAGTTAGGAATCGATTTTTTTTTACCAAATGTATGAAAACTTGGTCATCTACTAAATCTACTAAATGTGCTATTGGGGCTGGATTACTAAACCAAAGCTACATCTGCAATAAATTCATTAGTGGCAGAGTCTCAAAAAATGGACAAATCAATATTTTTTATTTTATTTTTGGTGTGTCTGTCAATAACAATCCATATTCTTGTTGTGTCACAAGAAAATATATGAGCTCTTTCTTTTGGGTCTTGAAAACATGGGCTCTTGTATCACATGTAAAGGGTCTCACGGAGACAGTCTCTGTTTTAGTCCATATCCTCAATGTTTGTCTGTTAGTATTAAAGTTCTATAATTTCAATAAAACGCATTTTCTGGCCCAAAATTGATTAGGCCTAGCTTTCAGCGCAACCTTTTTCCACTACTGTACTAACTAACAGCACCATCAATTTCTCTTCTTTTTTTTTTTCGTTGAGTGGTGCTGTTTCACTTTATAAAAATAATGCTAGTTGCTAGACATATATTTGCACATACATTATTTTATATATATATATATATATATTGTGTGGTTTATTATTTAATTAGTTAGTAATATGCGGTTAAAATTATGCCACAAGGATTATGCATCTCGTAATCTCTGAGTGTTTCTCTTTATGCTAATGATTTGACTATCACTAACTATAATTCAAAACACACTAACGAATATATTTAATAATCAGGTACATTAAAGGAGTTGAAACTACACTTTGACCTCAACCTTTAGTTTTCTACAATTGTGTATGATTAGGGTTTTAATTAAAGATAACCAACATGACTTGCTTGGATTTTTATGGTTTACCTTGACTGTTTCTTACAGGAATACTCATGTTATATTCTACAAATTTTAAATTATCAAGTGTAATATTACATAAATCTCATTAGAGGTTAATATATGTTTTTTTTTTTTTTTACAAACTATGATATTTGTGTGTAATGCTCAACCTCAAGCACTTAATGTCAATATAATTTATCCTTCCACCAAACTACACAAGAGCACGTGTGCGCGCTGTCTCTCTCTCTCTTTCTCTCGTGTTTTTTGTTTTATTTTTATTTTAAAAAAATAATAATTTAGTTCTTATATTACATCATTTAACAGACTAATATATACTAACAAACATTTTAAACGTTAAAAGTGATAAAAAGTGTAGGATTTAAAAAACTTTAAAGTTGAGTTACAACATTAAATAGTTAAGTGCATAACAATCGTAGTTTAAGAGTTAAGTGGTTATTAAGACCTTATTGATATCGATGGAGAACGAGTTTGGAAACGTTTGCATGTTGGTTTTGAGTTGGTAGGTAAAACTAAGAAGAGAGGGTCAAACACGCACACCTGCACACGCTTGTGACTTTCTCCACCACCATGCTTTCATTCAACAAAACAAAGGGAAAAGGGAAACAATGAAAATGAAGTGTTTCTTTAATTCTTTTAACCCGTAAATGGATTTTGCATAAATCATGTTATGTTTAATTATTATGGACAAAAAAATATAAAGTTTTTTACATTATTAATAAATAACGATTAAACTCAATATTAATATATATCAAGCCACACATATGGATGAATATCAAAATTTATCGTAAATTTAGTATGAATTCAAAAAAATGTTTATTTTTCTTAATAAATCCTTATAAACACTCTCTTAATTATTTTTAGTGAATAGCCTCTTAATCATTGAAGAGATTAAAAGTTGACTTTTTAACAAGATAATTTTTTTTAACCTCTATAAAAATTGAACCT
>QANU01031477.1:393461-480697 GCA_003254905.1 Nissolia schottii
AGTCACCGCTTCAATAGATATCTTTTATAAGATTTTTTTTCCCAATATTTGGATGTCATAACGTCCAATCATAAACTTGGAAAAATTATCATATACTGAATCTGAGCAATTTGACTTACCATATGATCAAATAATCAACCAGATCTTACCGTTGGTCCAAGTGGTAAGCGACTTGGTATCACTTAAGGAAGGTCCCGCGTTCGAGACCTTGTGTACACAGTTATCCCCGCAGTGAGACTCACCCGCCCTAACCAGGTGCGCGACCCGGGTCGACTCGGATTAGTCAAGGCTAAGCCTTAGACACTGGACAAGCAACCTAAAAAAAAAAATAATCAACCAGACCTTTTAATTTGATTGAAGTGATAATTTGTCCTATCCTTTTGAAGAATAATAAATTATTACTCTTAATTTGTAAGTTTTAAATTAATTTAAATATCTCTTTTTCTCGTGTTAATGAATAAGGCTTGTGCTTAACATTTAACTTTAAATTTAAATTTGGTTATCAAGAAATCCCAGCCTTGTTGTCGTTAGAAATACCCGAGAGAGGGGGAGAACATGCATACATTGACAAAATTGAGTTACCATTTTTCACTTAATTCATTTTTATTGCTCCACACTTCACAAAAATTTACACACAAGCATCAACATAAAATTCCTACGTTCGACCCAAAATGGAATTCACTTTCATCATTGTTTCAAAAGACAAACAAAAGAAAGAATAGGCCTGAAGTTGTACCTCCAAACCAATCAGCAAATCTTAGTTATCATTGGAATTTGGAACTAAGATGTTACATAATGTCACAATAGCATACAAGGGTTACAGGGGTGAGGTTAAGCCCCCAATTGAGATGGCGAAATTTTGAGGGCCAAAAAAAAAATAATTTCCATTCTGTACACATGAAAAATAAAAGCTAAGTGTACAGTTGGTGCTATTTTTACAAAGGAAAGGGGGCAGCGACTCTGATCAAATTTAGAAGTTCCCGGATGGTGTTGTAGGGAATGCTTTGAAAGGAATCAAAGGAAAGGCAATGTGAAAAATTGCAAGGTTGTCCAATCAGCATGGCAATGGTATGAGTTAATCCATGTTGAGATTGTTGGATTTAAGAAGCATGATTTGAAAAAAGCACTCTTTCATCTTTTCATTTAATTCATTCTATCTGCTGAAGGGTAATTGCTTAGCTCCTCTCTCCAATGCATCTCTCCATAGCCTGTACCTTACACCAAGCTTGTCATAGGATACTGGAGTTTCCCATACATTTGCACCTTTGTTCATCCGCTCTTGCTGCCCTACCACTAGCCGTAGATCCTCATTTAAAACCTTCAACAAGTAAACATGCAACACAGAAAAGAAATGTTGAATAAGATTTGGGTAACTTTCTCTCCGTCATTCACACAGCATACACATGTTAATCAAACAAAAGCTAAGACAAATTTTGTTTCCGTGGGGATGGAATGGTGTTCTATTTAATCATGCAAAGGCATACCACGGTTTCTTGAGGTTATATTTCCATTTTTGTTAAATGCCTCACATCACTGCTTTCACATTCTCTTCAAGCTTAAATACCCCAACTTTATTACAAAAACTGCTTTCTCCTTTTGTGGGGTAATTTGGTATTATTTTTCCCCTGTTGTTTCCTTCCTAGCTCAAACATGAGTTAATGCATTGTTGATATGAACAAATACTGTACCTGTTCCGCGAAATGCCTCCATAGATGGTGCATTAAAGGAATATGCTTGAGCAAAGGAGCAAAATCCAGTGACATTCTGTATAACAATCTTGTTTTGTGTTTTGAAGATGGTAAGCAGACATGAAGTTGGTGCAGGTGTGTGGAACACTGCTTAGTGCTTTGTCCCTCCAATTTACCAGGCTTTGAAATTCCAATGGTTGACAGAACCATGCAAGGTGGCCGGAACTCCATATCAATTGGATAGGGGTCCCAGTATCCTTGTAGGCCAGATGCAGGTGTCAAAAATTTCACTAAGCTGCAAGTTGAAATTCATGAAAAGAGACTAAGCGACCAAGACATTATTTGTTCTCAGAAGATGAAGCTTATACTTTCAACTTACACTTGATGTTTAAAATCGGTTTTAAATGACAAATGGTTCAGTTTTCAGTGTATAAACTATAAACCAAAACTAACCTGGGAACACTCCATCCCTTAGCAAAAGTTGAAGTGTGAGTGAAGGGGGCATGTGCAAGATCCAAAAGGTTGTCCAAAAGTAACCCATGTTCAATTGGAAGTTCCATGACAATCTGTCACATAAAACCGATTAAGTAAACACGGTTTATTACATGAATCATATAATTGAAATCCTTATTTATTCAATCACTCACTATAATCTAAGAGGACATGTTCTTTCATAACATACCTCGGCATGGACTTCAAACCCAGAAGGAGGTAGTAAAGATGGAAGGCTGGCTGTTGGGGGGTCATTGCCAGGCCAAATCCATATCATCCCCTCTTTTTCAAAACACGGCACTGATTTTATCTTCACATTTAGCAGCCGAGTAGATGGCATTTTCTCACATTTTCCATCAGTATTATATTCCCAGCCTGATATCCAATCATTAGATATTTTCAATCTTTTAAGTTTCAATGCACATCATGTCGGTGTGTCTGGAAATACATATATGATATATGAACAAGTGCATATAGTTTATTGCAAAGATAATATTGAAGTAGAAATTTTCTAACAAATCAGCATCAAGTTTTATTATTCAGTGACTACTAACCATGGTAGGGGCATTGGATACGACCCTCATTTACAGAACCAAGGTGCAGAGGACATGCTCTGTGTGCACAGGTATTCTGGACACATCCGGGCTTCCCATCTTTCCCTCTAAAGATAACCCATGGTTCCTCAAAACATTCTATTGGGATCTGAAATTTAAAAAGATTAACATGCTTATTAGAATTCACATTCCGTTAAGAGGGAATTTGCTTAAAACCATAACGTTCTACAGGACTATCCCTACACGGCATCCATCACCCAAAGAAATTGAAAAGTGAAAGGAGATAGATAGGAAAAACTTAAAGAATGAAACATTTTCATTAGCAACCAGTCAAAATGAGCCACAAAAATGGATTATAGTAGCCACACACAAAAGCCACTTGGGTATAGTCAAATGGGTAGAGATTAGGATAAAGAGCATAAGCACAATTCCCTTGTAAATAAAGTGGAAAAAAGTAGATAACTATCTGAAACATCTTTTGATCGATGTTACTTTTTCCACTATTTTTTTTCACATAAAAAGTGGAAAAAGAAATATCAACCAAAATATGTTCAGAATAATTATCTGTTTATATTATGTGATGAAAAGACAATATTACACTGTCATGTCATAACAGCCTTCAAGTAGATTTGAATAGATTATGACAGAAATATAGCAAGTATATGTGATGTGATATAAACAATAATCAATGTGGACATACCATTGTATCATCCTTCAAGTCATTAGAGAAAGCTACAGGATACCAGAAATTCTTCATTTGGGGATGGTATGACTGAACTGGGCCTGACACTTCCAAGCTTTTCCGCAGTGGTCTCCTGCTGTCAATATTTATAGATTTAGCGGAAGTACTAGGAGAAGAGGATGTCTCAGAAGCCTCAGTTCTGCTTGTGTCTTGCAAAAGCCTATCATTTACCAATTCTTCCATGTAAGCTAGTTTATCTAAAGCAGTGGAAACCCTTGCCTCAGATATATGGACCTGCAGTTGTTCAAAAGTAACAAGAATACAGTCACAGATCAATAAATTATGTACCACTTCCGGCCAAGTTGGATGAATCTAATACGTCTCAGCTTCATGATGTGCTGATTAGTACACCATAGTTGCTAATGATCAATACCTGTGTGTGTGCTTGAGCTAATTCTTCCTGCAACCCTGCCAGCTCCTTTTTCATGGTGCCAATGGACTTAAATTCCCGGGCTAGTGGATTAAGAACTTCAACCACCTACGCACATCACAATTGGGGTATAAAAACTTCAAATTCGCTAAGACTAAACCTCGACAAACATGATATTTGAAGAATCGGATATGATTATGTATATAATAATCAATGACTGAAATTTCTCCAACTATTGAAAAAAAAAATCAATAACTAAAATCAATTGAAACCTTTTCGTGGAGAAGCATGATAGTAAGCACGTCTTGCCTAGCTCGCCAATCACAATATTGAAGATCACATCTTGCCACTTCTAAGGCTTGGTATGCATCCAAAAACTTTCCTTTATTTTGTGGGAATTTAGATCTTGGATCCTCCACATCAAAGAGAGCGCCCCATGCGTTCTTCTTCTCTGCCTCTTCTCCAAATACAGCAAACACTCTAAATCTGCCTTTCAACTCCTGAAATTTGACATACTGACAACATTGTAAGCTAAAGGGTACAGACCATGAATTACTAGAACAACAACAACTAAGTCTTAGCCAACTATGTGGGTCGGCTACATGGATCACATGACGTCATAGTGTCTTGTCAAGGGACATGTTTGCATTCAAACCATTAACCTCTAAATCTCTTCTAAAAGTTTCATCTATGGTAGATCTCCCTCTACTTCAGCCAAAAAATAAGCTAAAATAAAAAAAACCGAGCTGAAAATATAGCCTATAAACCACGCTGCTTGATACATTAAGAGAGATATCTTTTTGGTCTTAACATCTTGAAGTTGAAATCAGTTTGGTCCTAACAAAAACTTTGACATCAATCTAGTCCTAACACTTTGAATCTTGGCGTCAATAATTTAAAGGAACAAACTGATGCCAACTTCGAAATGTTAGGATTTAAAAAAATAAAATATATATGTATATACACACACTGACACACACACTAACTTAACACAGTTGGAGGTGCAATGACTAACGAGAACAGAGGTATTTAGCATATACTAAACCGTACAAGAAAGAGTGTAAATTGATGCCAAGCAAGCATTATGCTGCCTACAACGCCACAACCACACTAAAATTTCGACTTGAACTAAACCGCGCCCCCCAAAATACTTAAAAAAGAAAGAAAATTACACAGGATTTTTCTAAAGTAAACTAGGACCAACAAGTTGCTCTATATATCTATCAAGCAGCAAAACAAATAACCCTAAGCACGATTTCAAAACGAAATCGAAGTCACTTCGATTTAGTTAGTTTGATCCACAAAGCAGAACAAAAGGGGGCAGGCGTACCTTTTTGGCGTCAAGCTTGGATGATCTAACGAAGGATAGTGGCAGAGAGAGAGCTGCAGCAGTTGCTATGGCGTTCATGGCTGACAGTCAGTGTGAGGAGAGAGGGAACGCTGCTTTGAGGAGTCAATGTTTTGTGTTGTTGTTGATAAGGGGTTGGTGTTCAGCGCGATCTGGGTTGGCCTTCTGAGGGACGCCACGTGGAGGAGCGTGGACTCTCTCCCATTCACACGTGGCAGCCCTTCCTTCCACATGCTCTTTTAGAGCCCTCCAAGTATCTCTGTAACCGCGGGGCCCTCACACGTTGCCAACTCGGATAGGGCAGCACCTCTTCCCCCTCATTCTCTTCGTGTTGCCAACTTTGTCGTTTTTATGAACAACATTTTGATTTTTTGTTTTTGTTTTTGTTCTTTCTAAACCATAAAAGTAAGTAAAATGAAATAAACGTCAAGGAATTATAAAATTAATACCTAAATTTTAAATTTTATAAATATTGTTTGAGTTATTAAAATTATTTGAGAATAAGTAATGATAGTTAATTTTTAGTGTGTCCCCCATCCGAGATTAATCATTTGAGATATGATCAATTGTCTAATTCGAGTATATTTTTATGAGAAAAAATATTTTAAAGTGACATCCTTAGTACATTTTTATAAAGTAGGTTTGGGAGACCTAATCCATTTTTATAAAGTATAATTTTTTTACTTTCAAGTATTTTTATTTTCATATTAATGTTTAGATAATTTCGTTCATCAATTGATTATTTTTTTTATCTTAATAAAATGAAAATATATAAATGAATTGATAAATAAATGATAATCATCAATTTATGAATATTTTATGTATACTATTTTAACATACATAAATTCACAATGTTAAGATTAAAATAAAGTTAGACATCAATGAACAAATACTTTTTGGTATCCTCTTTATTGTATCTTTATTATTAATAAAGACTTTGAACAAGTTTAATTGTTGTTTGGTCACATTTTTTTTACTATTATACCTAATTTTCATCAAAAAGATATTCATTTTTAAATTTTGAATTCTTTTTTAATTTTATTTTTAACTTTTTTCCATCTACCATTTATTTCTCTAATGTCCCTTGAGACACCCGATTTTCTAATGTATAAATAATGCTCCTGAAGCATTTTAAGTTTTTAACAGTCTTTGTCACATTTACTTACTTCTCCCAAAAATACCATCCACTTAAATAAGTGATTCTCACTATTCTAGTAACATCAATTTAGAATTCACCATTTTACTAACTACAATTTTAAAGGTTTCCAAAATAAAAAAATAAACTACCCCAAAATAGTTTCTCACAATATCACTTTAAACGGTTACAACACTTGTGACTTCTAGTGGAGAAAATGTAATTTTAACTAGAGTTAGTTATTTAAGAACTAATCAATTAGTGTAACTAGAGTTAGGTAATTCTATTATGATTAGTCAGTTGGCAGTTAGCCTTAGTAGCTTGTGCAGCAAGCTAGTTACTTTCCTTGTATATAAGCCACCAAGTGTAGTGTACATTGGATTATCTTTCCATTAAATGAATCCATATTCAGCTATCTGCAATTTTTCTTTTCTTTCTCTGCTAGTGCACTTCTGCTGCTGCTGCTGCATCACTGATGAATGAAGGTTGAACCTTCATCAGTTTCTACATGCTACCAGATTAAGCACTCCCAATCCTCTTCCTGTTATATTGCATCTAATCATATATGCCGATTATGCTCCTTCAGAATCTTGGAATCTCATTTGTTGTTGATTTTTGGCTTTGAGAATTCTTGGAGGTTCCAATTGGAAAAGAATGATTCATCCTGAAATCTCAAGTTTTGTTTTATTTCAGAATTCTTTGATGGTTTCCAAAGTGATGAATCTGCAGATGTGTTCTTGGCTTCACTAGATTGTTCTGTGATTGTGTAATTCACAATCAGTGCAGACACTTTTTTTCTTTCTGCAGCTACACTCTCTCTTTGATCTGTCACCTTTCTTTCTCTTGTGTCCTGAATATTCTTAATTCAAGCTCTTTTCTTATGGCTGACATTAATCCATTCTTTGATCATTGGCGTAATGCGCTCTCCCTTTACTATTTACATCCAAGTGAAAACCCTGGTATAGCTCTTATCAGTTAGGTATTGACTGAGAAGAATTATCATCACTGGGTCCGAGCAATGCGTTTGGCGTTGAAATGGAAGAATAAGTTTCAGTTTGTGGATGGTAGAATTTCTCAACCCAATGGGGATGATCCCTTATTCACTTCCTGGGATCGTTGCAACACATTTGTTCTTAGATGGATTACAAATTCCCTTTCTCCTGAAATTAAGTCATCTGGACTGAGAATGGTGCAGATCTTTAGAAAGATCTTAAACAAATATATCACCGCGGGGATTTGTATGGCATTGCTGAACTTCAAGAATTAAGCTTCTTCCTTCACTAAGATGATTTTCCTATCACTGCTTATTACTCTCAAGTGAAGACTTATTAGGATGAATTAGAAAATTCCAGGCCTATTCCAATGTGTTATTGTCATGCTAGATGCACTTGTGTTCTTCGTATTGTTAGAGAATATAGAGACCATGATTATGTGATTCGATTCCTTAGAGGTTTGAATGAACAGAGGTTTGAATGAACAATACAACAATGTTAGATCTCAAATCATGCTTATAGAGCTTGTTCCTAATATTAACAAGGTTCTCTCCCTTTTACTACAACAAGAAAGGCAATTTAGCATGGAGTATGATGATTCTAGACCCCTTGCTATTGTTGTTACTATTGGTGCCAAACTCCTTGCAGATCCTAGAAGCAGAACCAAAACTGAGAATACTAAGCCTTCTCCAAGAGGCAGAAGGCCCTCTTATTACTCTAAGCATTGCAATAATTGTGGAGGGATCGGACATTTAGAGCATGAATGCTTCAAGAAAATTGGTTATCCACCTCATATGCAAGGAAACACAAGGGTAAGATCCTATAGAAGATTCTGATTCTGATGATGCCTGCAATATTGTGTCTCAAAAGGATTGTGACAATTTAAGCTTTAGCTTCACTCCTGATCAATATAAAGCCTTGCTTGCCTTGATTCAACAAAAGGAGCCACAATCCCGAGCAGCCAAACCAAGTCACATTCCATGAGCCACAACAAATCACCCCTATAGGTAATTATGTTGTGTTAGCATGCCACAACTCAAACCCTGCATCTTGGATAATGGACATTGGTGCCACTGATCATATTACACATTCCTTGCATTTATTTCATTCTTTTAGGAAAATTAAACCTGTTTTCTTAAAGCTACCTGATGGTAGTCAAACCTCCACTGATATTGCAACAAATGTTTTCTTCTCTAAGCATTTTTTCCTCACAATTATTCTATATATCCCTACTTTCACATTTAATCTTATCTCTGTTTCCAACTTGATTGCATACTTGCACTGCAAACTATCTTTCACTGAAAAACAATGTGAGATACAGGCCATGCCATCGATGAAGATGATTGGTGTGGCTAGATCAAGACAAGGCCTCTATTATTTGGATTTAGCTACTGCAGGAGTTCTAGCTTTGCATAGCATCAACAGTTTTGTTGCTAGTGATTCTTACATATGGCACCTTAGACTAGAACACCCTTCCTATAAGAAAATAAATAGATTGCAGACTGGATTTCCTTTTCTCAAGTGTAATAAAGATGTAAACACTCCTTGTGACACTTGTCAATTTGCCAAGAAAAGGAAATTACCTTTACCAAATAGTCTATCTACATCTGATACTATTTTTGCTATGCTGCATATTAACATTTGGTGCCCTATTTATGTTCCTTCAACTTTTGGTTTCAAATATTTTCTTACAATAGTTGATGGTCATACACAGTTCACATGGGCATATTTCATGAAATTTAAGTTTGAGGCTGCTGGTTTAGTACAGAACTTTGTGACATTGGTTGAAAATCAATTCCAAACTAAAGTTAAGTGTATAAGGACTGACAATGTACCTGAGTTTAACCTGCATTCCTTCTTTAATTCCAAAGGAATTATCCATCACACTGCATATGTAGAAACTCCACAGCAAAATGGAGTGGTTGAAAGGAAGCATCAACACATCTTGGTTGTTGCAAGGGCATTCGTTTTTCAGTCAAATCTACTTTAGAATTTCTGGCATTATGTTGTTGCTCATGCCATCCATCTTATCAATCGGTTGACAAAGCTCATTTCTCCATGATCTCACACCCTATGAAGCCCTTTATCAAGCTAAGCCTGGATTACAATACTTGAAGGTGTTTAATTGCTTAGCTTATGCAACTACCCTGCATAATCATAGAACCAAGTTGCAACCTAGAGTAAAGAAATGCATGTTTTTGGGATACAAGTCAAGAACAAAAGGATATTTGCTGTATGATCTCATTTCCAAAGAAGTCCTCATTTCCAGAAATGTTAACAACATCACTTTCTCCATCTCACCAACACCATACCCGAGACTCCTTCACCTATGCCTATTATTTCTACTATAACTCCCACACACACTCTGGATCCTTTTTTTGAATTTTTTGTTCCACCTATCCCTTCAACACAATCACACCACACCATCCCAATACCTTAGCCCCTAACTACACCTAATTCACCCCCAACTAACCCACATTCAATCACCTTAGCTAATCCTACTGACATTTCCTCTACATCGGAAATTATTTCTCCTCATACCTCAATAGATGTGGCATCACAGCAATTACCAAAGGCAACATAAACAAGGAAATCAAGCAGAGTGAAGAAGCCTCCAACATACTTGCAAGACTGTCATTGTGCCTTATCTGCTCCTACAGCTACTTACACCAATTATCTTATCAGGTATCCCTTTTCCAATTACCTATCCTACAATTCTTTATTTGCCTCACATAAGCATTTTGCATTGGCCCTTTCTTCTATTTCTAAACCTACAAAGAAGCCGTGACTCATGAATGTTGGTAAAAGGAAATCAAGGCTGAACTATTGGCTTTGGAGACTAATGGCACTTGACTCTTAACTGAACTGCCTCCTCACATGAAGGCTATTCGTAGCGAGTGGGTTTTCAAGGTAAAATTGAATCCTGATGGGAGCATTGAGAGATACAAGGCTAGACTTGTTGCTAAAAGATTCAACCAAACCTATGGTATTGACTATGCTGAAACTTTTAGCCCTGTAGTGAAAATGATTACAATTCAGCTTCTATTGGCAATTACTGCAACAAAGAATTGGCACTTGCACCAACTTGATACAAACACTGCATTCTTACGTGGAGATCTAGTAGAGGAGGTTTACATGAAAATACTTCTGGGATTAGAAGTCTCTAAGCCTAGTTTGGTATGCAAATCACAGAAATAAGTGTATGGACTTAAGCAAGCAAGCAGGCAGTGGAATGTCAAGCTTACTTCAGTGTTGTTGACTCAAGAATACAGACAATCAAAAGCAGATTATTCATTATTCACTAAGAAGACCTCTCATGGATATATTGACATCATAGTGCATGTTGATGACTTGGTTTTGGTTGGTGATGACATTGAAGAGATTAATTCAGTCAAGAAGTTATTAGATGATCTTTTCAAAATCAAGGATATTGAACAACTTAAGTATTTCCTTGGCATGGAAGTAGCACGGTCTAGTTCTGGCATACATCTCTATCAGAGAAAATATGATTTAGAACTCATCAAGGATTATGGATTACTTGGCTGCAAGCTTGCATTCACTCCCATGGTTTCCCACAACAAACTGAGTAGAAATTATGGAGTTCCCCTGCAGGATAACTCAGCTTATAAGAGACTTATTGGCTGACTTCTCTATCTTACTAATACAAGACCTGACATCTCCTTTACTTTAAGCAAATTGAGCCATTTCTTTGATTGTGCCACTAATGAACATCTGCAACCAGCCCACAGAATTATCAAATATTTGAAAAATTCCCCTGCTGTTGGAATTCATTTTGTTGCATCTTTTGATTTCTCTTTAACAGAAGACTCCGATTCAGACTGGGGAGTCTGTTTAGACACTCAAAAGTTAGTCACTAGTTTTTTTTTCTACCTAGGTTCTTCATTAGTTTCTTGGAAAATCAAGAAACAAACCACTGTTTCCAAATCCTCAATTGAGGTTGTATACAGGGCTCTTGGTCAAGCAGCTTGTGAGGCTCAATGGTTGCTGTATCTCATGACTGATCTTGGTTTTCCTCATAGACAACCGATTATGATCTATTATGACAATCACTCAGCAATCTAATTGGCATCAAACCCTGTTATGCATGAAAAAACTAAACATATTGAAATTTATTGCCATTTGATCAGGAACAAATTGCAGGTTGGCATTATCACTATCCTTCCAGTTTCCACAAAGCAGCAAATTGCAAATGTTCTCACTAAACCGCTTGCCCCTGGACCATTTCACAGTTTACTTGTCGAGCTTGGATTGCTTTCCATTCATTCTCCCAATCCAGCTTGCCGGGGGGGTGTTACCTCTAGTGGACAAAATGTAATTTTAACTAGAGTTAGTTATTTAAGAACTAATCAGTCAGTGTAGCTAGAGTTAGATAATTCTGTTATGATTAGTTAGTTGGCAGTTAGCCTTAGTGGCTTGTGCAGTAGGCTAGTTACTTTTCTTATATATAAGCCACCAAGTGTAGTGTACATTGGATTATCTTTCCATTAAATGAATACATATTCAGCTATCTGCAATTTTTCTTTTTCTCTGCTGATGCACTTCTGATGCTGTTACTGCATCATTGATGAATGAAGGCTGAACCTTCATCGGTTTCTACAACACTTATTTTTCAAAAAAAATTATCACATTTAATATTAGCAAACACTGCATGCTTATCTGCCCCTCTCTAGTAATAGGAAAAGGCTCCTCTAAAGTGTACTGCGCACTTTAAAAGTTAAAGTGCATCAATCCTTACATTTAAAAATAATCAATAATAGAGATTTTTTTTACATATTTTTATACAATTTAAAAAATGGTTAAATATTTTCAATAATAAAAAATTAAAACAAGATAACTTCTAATAACATGATGCGCTTTCTTTGCGTTCACATGCTTTTAAATTAGTTTTGCTCCCAAATCTTCATCCAACAAGAAGAGCATTATGTAATGGCAAATTTTAAAACAAGTAACAAATATGTGTGTGTGTGTGTGCGTGCGCGCGCGTGTATTTTCTTTACGTCTAAGTTACAATAGTTTGCAAAAGTTCACACACATATCACCATAGTTCATGCAAACTATAGACTGTAAAGGAGTAAAAGGAGTTGAAGAGGGGAAGGAGTAAAAGGGTCGAGAAAGATTGACGAAGGGGCGACAAAGAAGTGAAAGGAAGAAGGGAAAGGGTGTGCAAATATTGATGTTTTAAAATTGCTTTGAGATCATAAAAACATGGTAGAGGTGGTGCTATGTTGTTGAAAGTTACATTTATTTATTTATTTAAAATAATCTAGTATTTTTGTAGTTAAGTTGCAATAAGTGGAATAATCTTAACCATTAGATACTTCTAAATGTCAAAATTGATGCACTTTTAACTTTTGAAGCGCATTATGCACTTCAAAGGAGTAGTAATAACAATGTTGCAAATAAGCCTGATTAATCTTGATTCATTTTAAAAATGGGCCTATCCCCTGGCCCATTAGACATTAACGGGCCTGTCCCTAGGCTCAGCGTGAAATATACGAACAACCAAAAACCTAAGCGTGAAATGAACGAAACCAAACCCTAAATACGAGTGGCTATATAATGATCGTCGCGCACGGCTCTTCCTAGTGAGTTCTTCATGTTGTTGTGTGCCATGTTTTGTTTGGAATATTCAATCAATTCTGCCGTGTGCTAGGGTTTCGTTTCTGTAATCTATAACTACTGTGTATGAAATACATAAGAGATTCTGAAAAGCAAGATTAGCTTCTTGATTGGACTCCGATTAAGCTACGGTTCAGTCAATCCATTTTACAAACTTGCGATATCAAACTGAGCGGTGTCACTCGTCTGATTTTGATTCTTTCTTGATCTTTCAGGCCCTTTATCACTGCCACATCTTTCTTTGATTGTTCTTTATATGATATTTGAAAACAGCAAACGCACTCTGTCCCAAAACCGTGTTTTGGCACGAATGTTTTGAGGCAATTTCTTCGTTTGCGACATTGAGGCAGCTTCCTTATACTATGGTTGTGGAAGTTGCTTTCCAGCAAACTCGCCCGAGAGGTCTTTCTTTTATGATGATCTTTCTGGGCACATTGTTGGGCTATATATTTTCTTTTATTCTTCATTAATAATTACTCTCGATTTTGTGAGTTCTTTATCAATGTTAAGTGGGATGTGATGATTGTTGAAAAGATTTTAATTGATTCTTTGAGCCCCACGACTTTACAAATAAAATGTCGATTGTTTGCACTGTTCTTTTTGTGTCTAAACATGCCACCCTGTGAATCATATCGTCCCTGAAATGGTTATGGCAGCTTGTGAATCGAATCGTTTAGGTATCATGTGAAGTAAACCCTAAGGGAGAATAATTGAAGCTGATGGATTTCAGATACTAGTAATACTCTTCCTTTGATTGAATAATGACATGGTTACATTGCAAATTGTGGACACTATCTTCTATTCCTATATTAAAACACAGTTTCATTTTTTAATATAATAAAAATGGGAGAATAGGCTATCTATAATCTAGCAGATGATTATACTTGTGTCAGCTTAATAATAAATGGATTATAACCTTTGACGATGAACAACTATCTGACACAAAGCTATGCAAGAATTTCTCACACAAACAGATCTATAGAAGCATTTTTCCCTAGAAATATATCACATCTTTTACTACTTATACTTTGATTAAGGCTTGAAAAATCCAAAACAGTAATATGAATCCATTCAGTATAGATATTCGGAGTCCTTATATTGCTTGGTTTCACTCTTGAGTATGTTTCCAATAGATATTGATAATAGGAAAGGAAGGACAGATGCTGGTTCCCAAGAAAGAAAGGCTTTGAGGAGCTTGTGTTTGGTTTAAGTTTTCTTCACGTTTCCACTTATTTTTTCACAAAATCTTAAAAACTAAAACCAAACTCACCCGTTTTACATGTAAAAACCAAACCCAACTGGATGCATGTGTTGTCACTTAATTAGGTAATCATAGTATTGAACAATTGCTAGCAGGACACCTAATTCTTCATTACCTACAAAGGGAATTTTCATGGGATTAACTAATGCAGTTAAGTACAACTAAGGGTTAAAAATTTTTGCTTCCAATATCTTCTGGCTTTTTAGTGCTTTCTATGCTTAATTGTACTTTGCAGTGATCAACCCAGTAAATAGGTGCAATAGAATGATTTTGCTTTCATCAGCCATCATTGTCAAGGATCCTCAATAAGTTAAGATAATTGTTGCCTTTGGACGAGTTATTTTCTAATAGGTCTTTATCATCGTCTTTGCAATGGCTAATGACATATTTCTAGATTTTCTGCTCATGCTTAACTGAAGGTGTTGTGGTGGAAGGACAGGCATATGCATCCTGAGTACATAGATGACATCATGTAGTGGCCATTTGTGTTGATTGCAGTTCAAGCTGCACTTCACATGGCAGTAGTTGAAGGGAGACTAGTTTAGTGAGGTTGACTCAGCTAAGTGGAAATGGACATGAGATCCTGTGGCTAAACGTAGAAAGTGGATAGAAAAGAATGGTTGGTAGATTGATGAGGTTGACTCAAGAGCTAAGGAACATTATGACAGAAGGGAAAACTTTCCATCTCTGGTTCTCTGACAATCCCTTGGTTGATGTTGGACACTATTATTATTTCAATTAGCTTGACAAATTCCAATGTGTCCCAAGTAATTTTCTACATGGAATGACAGTGACACTGAGAAAAGAGGTGAGAAAATCCTCATGGAAGAAGGCCGAGGGAAACAATGGAATGACGAACTTAACCTCCGTAACAACTTCCGTAGTCTGTTGGAGCTTTAATTGTACTACCGACTACTGAGGTTCTTGGGGTTTTATGATCATAATCGCGATACTGGAGTATATTTTGTTAATTTGATTTAGATGTACTCGTAAAATAGTTAATTATTGGTTATGCATTCTGAGAATTTTCCTATTGCTGCTGCATTTTGGTGATGTTGGTGGCTGAAGGAGACTTTGGGAAGACATCCATAAGCGTGCCCTTCACACGTTTCTTCTGAGTGGTAATGTAGTTATAACTAAATATGTGTTTCTGATGACAGTACTTGTTTCAATAGAAGCTTGTCTTTGAATTTTTGTTAACCGTGAGCTATCTAAACAAAATTGTCAAGCAGCTTGGGGAGATAATGCTAGCAAAGGAGACCAAGCAACTGCATCATTAGATGCAACTTTATGAGAGACTATTTTTATTTAGGATGTAATTAAGTTCACAATCTTGTGTTTTTTTTTTCACTAGTTGCAAATTGTCTTCATTAATTTATTTTTCCTTTCTTTTTCATTTGTGTATATGAGAATTGTGGATAAAACAAATGACATGAAAATCTAAAAATGTGTATTAAATTTTGGAGTCTTGGAATATTCCGAAGATCTATTCACTCACACTCAACTATTTTCTGGCAATTACATGTAACTAATTAATGTCCTATCCTATTCAACATAAAACTAGAACATGTAAAACCAAAAAGGAGCAGAGACGGTGGTGATGGGTAACAAGAAGGGTGAGGCGTTTTTTTCTGGCACTCTGATTCTGTGGCTTCTCTCCGTTTGCTACCAGATAGCGTTCAACAACCGCACGGAGCTTCTGTACATCGTTGCCGGCTCCTTCTTCTACCAGTCCTCTAACTCCCTCTTCCGCTTCTTCTTCCTCTCCTCCAAACCCGCATACAGAGACAGAGACAGAGACTCCCTTTTCGTTAACACCTCCGTCTCTCTTCTCCATTCCGCCGTCACCTCCTCTTCAGGTTCTCTCCCCTCTTTTCTGCTATTTTTCATTTCTAATTCATAATTGAGTCTCTTGTAATTTGTAATCGTTTTATTTTTTGCATTTTGCTGTCTTTTTCATCTACCTAATTGAAGTATCTAGGTCTTGAGATTAGAATGACATGTGCTAAAAAAGGCCTTCACCTTGAAAAGGTATGATTGTAATATTGACGCATAAATCTTGATAAAACCATATTCGTACCGGAAACTGTGTCCAAACATTTGTCACTACTTCATCATACATATCGTTGATTGATTGAACGTATGTTACGCAAAGTCCCTTATGTTGCAAAGCCTTCCTCTTTAGGGACTCTATTTTATGCTTTCTCATGATCCATTTATGAAGATGTTGTTTACAATGCTGATAACGCTTTTAGAGCTTTGTCAACAGATGGCTTGCTTTGCTTCTCGGGTATTGAAACAAGAGAATTTTGTAACTTGGAAAACCTCTCAGATATTACGTTCAAGAGAAACTTCCTGATATTTCACTCTTTCTTTATTATTTTAAAGCATAGAGACACTTATGGCTTTTCCTCCAAAACAAAACTCACAAACACACCCTTAGATACAGTGTTGTAGGGATATTAGATGTAATTAAAAATAGAATAACATAATGAACTATAGCTGAGTGATAGCAAGTAGCAACTTCAATAGTTTAACCTTTTCTTTGAATTTAGGTCTGTTTCTTTATACGAAGATTTATGCATTAGCTGGTGATTCATGGCCAAAATGGTTAGTTCAGCCTCTTGAAGAAAGAAAGAAAGACCAATATTTTAGAGCTTTCATTCTCTGCTATTTTGATGAGTTATGCTAGTACTAGTGGTAATTGTGCTAGTACCAGTGCTAATCTAAAAAACTCTTGGGTAAAATCAATTGAGGTTCAGGATTCAGAAAAGAGGCCATTCAGTCATGAGTCTCATGACAGAATTTGGTTCTTTGTCAGAGAATACCAAGATGGCCAATTTATAGACATTGCTTCTCAAGTTATTGAGACTTAAGACTCATAACTTATACTAAGAAGTACACAAATAATTCAGTGGAGCCTTTTGGGTAATGTTCTGTAGTGAAGCATTTCAGTAGTCTATATCTATGAATCTCTAAAATACTGTCATTTCTTTATCTACACTGATTGATGTCCTGTTGCTAAAATTCTTTTCTGTTGAATTGCTCATGATTCCCTTATATCTTATACACTGTCAATTTTAATATTTTTCTTCTCATTGGCGTCCTGTCTTTTGCAGTGATCTTTATCTTGTTCAGGCAGTTGTTAAGTAATGGGCCAAGCGGAATGTTTGACCACTCACAGTTGGTTGAACATACTTGGCCATGGGCATTTGAAGCATTGTGCTTTTCATGTGGTTACTTTGCATATGATCAATGGGACATGCTTCGTTACAGGTTGTATAGTGGTTGGATCCCTTCTATCCTTGTGCATCATTTGGTTCTCCTCATTTGCTTCACTCTTGCGTTGTATCGAAATGTCACCATCAACTACCTCATTCTCACTCTAATTTGTGAGGTAAGCTTCGGTTATTTCGAAAATCTTACCTTTTTTTTTTCAAGTAATTGTCCCATTACTTCCATCTAAGAACCAAGGTTTTTTTTTTCTTCCTCCCTTTCTGACGTGTGCGTTTAAACTAATAAGGGCTTTCTGTGGTGGTACAGCTTCATTCGATCTTTCTGCATGTGAGGAAAGTGCGACGGATGGCTGGTTTCCGCGATGCAAAGGGTGTTTTTGTTAAGCTAGAATGGTTTCTTAACTGGGTCACATTCATTGTGGCAAGGCTAGCTTCTCACATCCTCATAACAGCCAAGCTCATCCGAGATGCTCACAAGTTTGGAAAGGGTATGGAGCTACCACTGGCTCTGTTTGGCATGGCTGGAATGAATATGTTGAATTTTAGTCTTGGCATTGATCTCTTTAAAGCGTTTAAGAGAGAGAGCAAGTCTCAGCAGACAAAAAATCATCACCATCATGAATGATAGGGAATAGATAAACCTAATACTGTGTACTTAATGTTTATTTCTTTGTAATGACACAAAGTCACCCCTCCCGGCTCCCTCCTTTGCCAAATGAAAAAACAAAGTAGCGTAGATACTCTTGGAGAGGATTGTATTAATTCTCGTGTCATTTTCTATAATCTCCACTCTCCAAATTGTTCTGAGGCATGTATTTGTAATTTAGTCATTTATTTCCTCCAATTTTATTTTTATTCTTTGCTTAAAATCTCTTTCATTATTCCGAACCAAAAGGTAGAATGGGAATTTTAAAGGTTTTTCACTGCATTCAACTTCTTGGTCAAATTGGGTTTGACATCCATTACCATAGCTAAGTTGTGGGGGTATTTTGCATGTGCTAAATATTATATGACGTGGTGAGTTTCAGCAAGTGCGGGTCGATTGCGATTCACAAAATGCTATTAAACTTATCCAGAATTGTCTTAAGCACTTATATCCTGTTGTCTCGATTATATCTTGTATTCGTGAACTTTTATCAAGGAATTGGGTGGTGCATCTTCAACATGTTTTTAGGAGAATCCAACTGAATTGCTAATTGTCTTGTCCATTTGAGTCACAATCTACCATTTTTTGAGATCACCTATTTTGATGTAGTTCCGGCGGCTACTCGCCCGTTATTTTTGAATGACCTGATTCAGATTGCGTGACTTCGTGGGGGTTAGTTCTGTTTGTCTTTCTTTTGGGCTTTAACCTCTTTGTCTATCAAATTTTTTTTCGAGCTAAGCATGTGATTTGTCAATCTAAAAAATAAATGTGAATGCCATTTTATTAAAACTCGCAAGAGATTGATGTAAAACTGTGGAAGGAAGAAAAATTACATATTGAATGAATTATCTATATATGAATCTTTGTAATGTACTCCCCCTACGTGAATGAATTATCTATATAGATATAAGATATGAATCTTTGTTGTGTACTCTCCGCTTGAATATTTAGGTGTAATTAATTTTTTTTCATTTATATCTTTAACGGTAGTAAAAAATTTATAAATATAATAGATATAAAGAGAGTATAATTATATTAGAAATAGAAATTTATTTTTTTATATCCAAATAATTTTGTCAGATTATACTATATTTTATGCATTATCAAAATGTTTTTTTTTCAACATACATAATTCATAACGATATATTAAATAGAAAACCGAAACAATCATCCAAGGGGTGGTGGCGCAGTTGGCTAGCGCGTAGGTCTCATAGCTTCTGAGTAATCCTGAGGTCGAGAGTTCGAGCCTCTCTCACCCCAACTTTTCAATTTTTTATGCTTCAGATATGTAAACAAGGGTAGAAAAGGACATATTAGTAATTAAGAATAAGATCACTTGAGAATCTTTCAAATATGTTCTCATCACTACTGACAGATTAAGAAGAGCCACTAGAAATTTAATCCTTGGTTCAGCAAAAGCATAGATTTTTAAGTAGAAAAATGATATGAACAAGTTTCTGTTTTACAAGTAACGGAAAAAATTATGACTCCCCCTTCTAAGTAGTAGTTATCTATATCCTAATTCCTAACTCCATTTCTGGCACTGTCAATGAGGACATCTTTTAGTGTTGATAGTGAATTCAATTGGTTTCCCAAAGATGCTATCGTTTGTTGGCACTCAGCAAGCTTTTCTGCAGCCACTGCTAGGTCCTCCTGTCATAGAAAAATGTCACATACATTAAATTAGTTTTGCAGAATGTATATGAACTGGCTCCTTTTTCTACCGTGTAAATCATGTCAATGTTGGAACAGTCAATATATAGGTGACCAAACCTGTTTGATCTTAATGTCAGCGAATGAGCTAGCTATTGACCATAGTTTCTCATCCTGCTTCTTGCTTTCTAGCTCTTCCTCCAATTCCTTACACCTGATCGCGATTTCAACTGATATAGCCCTTTCCTTATCTACTTCTAGTGAGTGAAGCTTTGCAGTTATTGATTGAGTCTCTGCCTCCATGCTCATTAGTTGATTTTCTATCATTTGCTCTGACTTGTTGGCATTCTCTAGCTCTCTTTGCAATTCCTCCAACCTTTTTTCTGCCTCCTGCAGCTGAAGTTGTAATGCCTCCATACACTCTCTGCTTTTCATCAAGGCTATCTCCAGCTCGGATTTATCTGCATTCGCCTTCTCCAACTTCTCTTTTAGTTCATGCATTTGATAATTCATTATGTTGAACTCATTTCGGAGTGAGTTTTCTCCATTAATGCTTTGATCAGTTACAGTTGACTTCTTGGTAAAGCATTCATTCGTTGTCTCAGGCAACGCAGCGAGCCGTTCCATTTCAAGAAAATCGTCCATGAGATCAATTTTGACAGCACTGGATTGAGTTTGTCTAAACTTCTCAGTCTTGAACTGATCAAGCTCAGCAATTAGTGCAGATGCCCATGAGTCAGAACAACTTAGCTCATACTTGTCTGCTTCCGAGCCACTCTTCCTGCTGGCATCAATCTCAACCGCATTTAGCCTCTCCCCGCTGTCTGATTGACTATCTGTGAGAGATTCAACACAAAATGACGATGATGTAATGGATTTATGGTCATTAGCTATTCTTTTCAGTCTCCGGCATTCGGCCTCAAGCTTGGCCACTTTATTGATGCTTTCTAAGTGTTGCTTGCTAGCCGTCTCCGCTGCTTGTGTGCTTAAATCCCTCTCTATTGTCCTTATTTCCAGCTCTTCTAATTGAATTAGAAGCTTATGCTTGAGTGCCGCGTTCTCTAGTTCCAAGTCTTCAACCTTCTTGCGCATATCAAGATCAATTGGTGAAGGAGAACTAGCATTAGAAGCTTCCAATTTACTCTGGAGCTCAATGAGCTGACTCTCAAGTTTAATTTTGGCCGATTCCAAGTCGTGTGTTTTCTTTACTACAGCATCATGGACATACTGTTCCTGCTCTTCTCTTGTTTGTCTCAGCTGCCTAACACACTTCTTAAGTGCGCCGTCGAGATGGCTAACTCTATCTTCCAGAGCTGAATTTCTGAGAATCAGTGCCTCAAGTTGCTTCTTTAACCCTGCCACTTCAGTTTCAGCCTTCTCCCAGCCTATAAGTTGATGGAAATGGTCCAATTAAGAGACAACCTAAAACTGGAAGAAAGCGAAAGAAAGGAAAAGAAATCTATACTAAGAATCATACAAGGAGCAAATTGTTATGTCAGGGTTAGCCTCTTCAAATAGATCACATTTGATTTGAGCTACTGATACCAATATAAACTCATGCAGTTTCTCTTTAAGAATCATATGAAAACTCAGCAAGCCATCCTTTATGAGGATGAAATTACTTTGTTGTTTTCTTGCTCAACAATCAGAGAAATAAACACTTCAGACACATGTCAAACAACACCAAACACATTCAAGAAAAAGCAGAAATATGTACTGATCATTAGTAAGGTTTATATGTACCTGCAACGGCTTCTTCAGCGACTTTAGCATTCAGCTTAACCAAATCTTCTTTGGCACTGACATTCACAAGCGCTGCAGATAACTTCCTTGAAACATTCCTCAATCCATCAGTTACATCTCCATCCTTTGCTTCATTTTCATCTTTCTCCAGTAAACTGCCATTTGCCTTGTCTATTGAATTTGAGGTGACCTCAGGTGCTTGTTCATTGACAAATAACATATCGTTAACATCTTCAGCACTGACCACGGAGGTTATGACATCAGGTGACTGATTGCATCCTTTAGTAGATTCATTTGAGGCCACATGCTGCAAAGACCAAAAAAAAGAAAAAGCAAACTGAAATTATCAGAAATTACAAGATGAAACTACCAGTATAATCAATTTACAGTAGAATGACATGAAATATCTGATATTTATGCTTGATTTAAACTAATTTCTGGCAGAGTTGTTGGTACTTGGTTTGGTAATGCTCATCCTTGAATGCAACATTTTTGTTCTTTCTAAGATAGTATCATATCAGCAAGATCCAAGAGTTTTTAAGAAGGTAGCAAAGACTGAACAAGTTCTAGTGTCACCCCATATTTGTTATACCTGTTCATCCGAGTTCCTCTCAGAATCAGAAGCAGACCCTGAACATTCAGTTTGCGTGGAGTTCATCTGCAGAAAATTACCCCAAATGTTCAGAAGCTCATTCAAAAGTCAAAACCCACCACAAAATCCTGCTCTAAAGTTATGATGTAGAGAACATATAAAAAAAGCTTTGTTAAATGTTAATGCTTCATCAGATTCTTGCAGAACAGACACATCATCCTGAAAGCTCTAAAGACTAGGAAACACATTTCCATCTAAACAACCTCAGTTGCTCAGACAGAAAAAGGGATTTCTTTGCTGAAAATTCCTGACCAGCTTTGTTTAGAATCCACCACATGCCCACAATTGACACAAAGGTAGTGAAACTGCGAGTGGTACCGAATTCAATATATCCTAAAATGAGTTACCCATTTCAGCCAAATAACACAAAATGCCTTCAAATATCTCTTAAATCAAAAGATTCAAGGCAAATGACGAAAAAATTAACCTTTTTTCTTATACAGCACAACTACCTAAACATGAAATAAACAGAAAAGAGGACTGCAGGCACGAAAAATACCCTTTTGAGTCTTACTGTGTGACCAAAGCAACCAACCTTTCAGGATAGCTAGATGCCCATAAATAATGAAAATTATAGACAAAGAATGGGTTCAGGCTTGAGAGTCCAGATTCAAGGTACGAAACAACACAATGGAAAGGAAACAAAGACACTGCAATTGAGCATTCACATAAAGATAACAAGTAGTGACAAACGAGTGGAAGTCTAGAAGTTACATATACGGGTTTTCTTTGCATATATGGGTATGTTTTTATCTTAGATTTTTTTTTTTTTTTGTTTTTCTCTCTTGTTATTTAAACTCATTTTAGTATGGCAAACGTTAATTTGCAATATATGTGTCCATATTTCACTAAAATTTTATTTAAATATAAATAAAAGTGTGTGATTTTCATAAATTTAAATGAGTATAAATAACTATTATTTTTAAAAAAAATAGATGCTGTGAGAGGATATGTTGTTGTGAAATTCAAGGATCTTTGTGTGGCTGTGTGCCATGTTACCAGAGTCAACTTTTCCTAAATTTTTAAAGAAACGTTTTTAATTTAATTTTCGTTTCCTATAGTTTGAAATCAAGATCCTGTTATTCCCGCCGAGGACTTTGTTTAAGCAAGACATAATTTAAGTGCCTGTCAATGTCGAGTTTCCTCCTTGTCCCTAACATAAAAACTTGTTCTGCATCATTTCATTTGAAACCTTCGACACATATGAGTGAGGATACATTCACTCAATCCGACCGCTAGGAAAGAGGAAGGGGACGGAGGTGAGGTTTGCGAAGAAGAAGTTAGTAGTTTCGTTGAAAATTTTATAGATAGAGATGTTGGAAATTTATATTTCCAATATTCCTCGGCTCATATTCAACATTTGATCATTGCGTTGAGAGGACCACTTACAGTTAGTTTCTCTATCCAAAGACTAGGAATTAATGTTGTACTAGGTATCTTGTGATGGATTCTCAATTCTAAAGAATTGCTCATGTCTTATTTTTTAATGACATGCTTAATTTATGTGAATATGTTTTGTTGCTTTTGTTCTCGATTTAGTTTCTATTGCTAGTGCTGTGAATATTTCTGCTCAAGTGAACAATATCCCAATGCTGAATGAGATGAGTTTTAAGGCCTAAATAGAATCTGTGGAGATAAGTCTTAATCCCTAGACGTTTTTAAGTTTTTCAAGGCTGAAGTGGAACTTCAACTTGGAAAGAAAATTAAGGTTGTCAAATCTGATCGTGGTGGTGAATACTACGACAGATATGATGGATCAGGAGAACAACGTTCGAGATCCTTTGCTATTTTCCTCAATGAGTGTAGAATCTTTCCGCAATACACTATGTCGGGCAAACCCAGCATGAACGGTGTTGCAGAGCGACAAAACTGAACTCTTAAGGATATGGTAAGGAGTATGATTAGTCATTCTTCATTGCTAGAGTCACTTTGAGGAGAAGCTTTAAAGACCGCAGTTTATATCCTTAATAGGGTACCAAGCAAAGCAATAATCAAAAC
The DNA here is from genome assembly GCA_003254905.1 of Nissolia schottii. Classification (NCBI taxonomy): domain Eukaryota; kingdom Viridiplantae; phylum Streptophyta; class Magnoliopsida; order Fabales; family Fabaceae; genus Nissolia; species Nissolia schottii. The sequence continues at coordinate 417,612 of QANU01031477.1, forward strand.
CCCTTATGAGCTATGGACTAGCAAAAAGCCTAGCATAAGGCAGTCATTTGGGGTTGTCCAGTTGAGGCACGACCTTATAGGCCACCTGAAAGAAAACTGGACTTAAGAACGGTTAGTTGCTATTTTGTTGGTTATGCTGAACGCTCTCGGGGGTATAAGTTTTACAATCCCACATCCAGATCCTTTTTTGAAACGGGAAATGCGAGATTTATTGAGGAAGTTGAGTTTGAAGGGGAAGGAAACATAAGGAATGTTGTCTTTAAAGAAGAACATGTTATTGACAGTGATCAAGTCATTGTACCTGTCATTGTTCAAGAAACAACTCCAATGTTAGACAATCCTAACATTATTCCGGAACAAGACAACATTAATGAGGTTCTTCCTCAAACACCACCTATAAAACAAACTCAACCACCTCAAGAAGTGCCATTAAGATGATCCACAAGAGAGAGGAGAAGTGCGATATCAAATGATTACATTATCTTTCTCCAAGAACATGAGGACGACATTGGTTTAACAGAGGATGACCCAATCAAATTTTGTCAAGCTATGCGCAGTTCGAACTCTCATAAATGGATTGATGCCATGAAGGATGAGTTGAAATCTATGAAAGACAATGACGTTTGGGATCTTGTCGAAGTGGCTGAAGGTGTGAAACCCTTTGGTTGTAAATGGATATTTAAGACCAAGAGGGACTCAAATGGCAATTTCGAGATATATAAAGCCCAGCTTGTTGCTAAAGGATTTACTCAAAAGAAGGCATTGACTACAAAGAGACTTTCTCTCTGGTATCCTCGAAAGACTCTTTTAGGACAATAATGGCACTGGTAGCTCATTTTGTTTTGGAATTACATCAGATGGATGTCAAGACAGCGTTTCTAAATGGAAACATTGATGAAACGATTTACATGGCACAACCATAAAACTGTGTTAGGTGACCCAAAGTCTATGGTATGCAAGCTAAAGAAATCCATCTATGGTCTCAAACAAGCTTCCCGTCAATGGTATCACAAGTTTTATCAAGTCATTACCTCGTACGGTTTTGAGGCAAATGTCATTGATGACTTTGTATATCACAAGTTCAGTGGGAGTAAATACATCTTCCTGGTATTATATGTCGATGATATTTTGCTTGCTAGCAGTAATATAGGCTTATTGCACAAACCTAAGAGATTTTTAACAAAAAATTTTGAGATGAAAGATCTTGGGGACACATCTTTTATATTAGGTATTCAGATACTAAGAGATCGCTCTCAAGGTATACTTAAGTTGTCACAAAAGAGCTATATCGATAAAGTCTTAAATAGATTTGGCATGAAAGATAGTAAACCAGGAGACACACCTGTAGCTAAAGGAGACAAGTTTAGTCTTAAACAGAGCCCCAATAATGATCTTGAAAGAAAAAAGATGCAGAAGATTCCATATGCATCAGCGGTAGGGAATCTAATGTATGCCCAAGTCTGTACTCGTCCTGACATAGCATTCATAGTGGGAGCTTTGGGAAGATTCTTGAGCAATCCCAGTATACAACACTGGAAAGTGGCCAAACATGTGATGCGTTATTTGAAGAGAACAAAAGATCACGTGCTCACTTATCGGAGATTCGACAATTTAGAGATCATCGAGTACTCCGACTCTAATTTTGCGGGAAGCCAAGATAACAGACGCTCCACATTAGGATACATTTATATGTTGGTAAGAGGAGTTATCTCATGGAAGTCTGCTAAACAGACACTTATAGCTTCTTCAACTATGGTCGCGGAGTTCATAGCTTGCTATGAGGCATCCAACCACGGAATATGGCTACGAAATTTTGTCACTAATTTGCGTGTGGTTGATAGCATTGACCGACCACTAAGGATTTATTATGACAATAACTCGACAATCCTTTATTCCAACAACAACAGGAGTGCAACGAAGTCGAAGTTTATCGACATCAAGTTCCTAGTTGTTAAAGAAAGAGTTCAGAATAGACGGATTTCTATAGAACATATAGGACTAATTTGATGCTACCTGATCCATTAACTAAGGGTTTGACACCTAAGGTCTTTCATGAGCATACTGCTCATATGGGTGTTATTCATGAGGATACCTTAGTTTAGTTGGAGTCCTTTTATGTTCTAATTTTGGATTTTATGCATAATAAAGTTGATGATTTATGATTCAGTTCTGAACTCGCTTATGTTTTGTATATGCAATGATTTTATTGCATTTAAGGACTTTGGATTGATCTCACTAAAGATTAAAGAATGACCAGTTGATTGCATGTAATTTCCATGCTGCTCATCCACATTTGATCTATGTCATTAAGTGTATTGATATGGTGATCATTGTGGTTTAGTCACAACTTCTGGTGACAAAAGTTGTAGTAATTCCATCATTGATACAAGAGATGGACCAGATTATTAAAGAAAGTCTAAAGATAAATAACATTCGGATGCGCGCCTAAGGAACTTGTGATATAATTGTTTAAAGAACGATATGTAGCCCAAGTGGGAGATTGTTGGAAATTTATATTTTCAATATTTGTGGGCTTATATTCAACAACAATTATATTAGTTATTTATCATAAATGGCTTAATTTTTGTGATCTAATTGTTTGGTTAAAAGTCTGTTAGACTTAAAGAAAATGAATGTGGGCTTAATATAGGTAGATACCAGTGTTGGCCCATCAGGGGATAATGGGAACCCTGGTGAGCTTAAATACGCCAGGAACGGTTATGGTCCCCCAAGACACCAAACCAGAAAATGTTTCACTTCTCCCCATCTGAAGAGAAACAGAAAGTCCCATTGAGGAACTAAGGAGGTTTGGTTGAGGAAGACCACGAAACCAACGCTCTCGTTCGTGATCAGTTGGACCAAGGGATTCCCATCGCGTTCGTGATCAGTTGCACCAAGGGATTCCTATCGCTAAACCATGGATACAGGTATTTATGTAATCCTCTAATCCTTGATAAGTTGATATGATGTAAATGGTAAATTCTAACAGGAGAAACCAACTAGATTAGTGGTGTTCATAGGCCAAGTTGGTCTATACCCGAACCCGATCTTATATTTAGATCGAACCAATTTTGAGGACCTAGACCCGACCCCAAACTCGATAAGCCCGATCATCTTCGGGCCGAGTTAAAACTCGGGTTTGGACTGAGCTAAAGCAAGCCAAAACGGGCCAAAATGTTTGATTCTATTTTTCTTAAAGGCCTTTCGTTTTCTAAAATAAAACTCCTTGCAGTCAGGAACCAATTCAAGAATAAAATGTGCAAAATACGAGCACCTGTGGCTGTTATATATCACTATGAACAGACAAAAGGCACGTCACAAAATTGAAAGCATGCAAAAGAACAAAAATCAATTCCAAACTATAATAGATTTGCAATAAAGATAACTACAATAGAATTGCAATCATGGGATGGGATGGGATTGCAAGAATCCAATTCATTTCATTCTTGTGATTTTTCATAATGGGATGGGAAGGAAAAAAAATAAAAAATGCATAATAGTATAGCACACAAGCCGCTGGGCCAGCCCGGATGGCCCGAGGCTAAACCCGAACCTGACATGAATTAAAATCAGGCTTTTTTAGAGTTTTTTAAATCGGGCTCGATTAAAATTGGGCCGGCCTGATTCGGCCTGAATGTTTCGGGCCAAACCGGGTTATAAACACCCCTAAACTAGACCACTAAAAGTTAAGGACTAATGGTGTAATTTGGGGGGGGGGGTTGTTAAGTAAAGCATTGATATAAAGTTAGAGGAATAAATAAGACATTGATATAAAATTAAGGAATATGACATTATTTCCTATTTTGTATGAGTTGATAAATAGTAAAATTCTTAGCTCGAATATGGAGAAAATGATTTTGTGCCTCCACATTCATTATCTATTTTTCATTTGTATGGGTCTAAAAATTTTACATCATTTTCAATATTATTTTGATAATAAATAATAAATGTGATACATAAATTCATTTCTTTCCTCATGGTGGAAAAAATTTCTCCGATAAATGTCTATTTGTTTGACTTTAGCTTAGAAACAAACAAGTTTTACCCACTTGATGTGCAAAAGGAGTAGATATGATAAACCCTTGCCCATTATCATGTTAATTTATTAAATAGGGTAAAATGAACTCGTCTCCTTTGAAGTTTGGTGAAAAAACATATTACTCCAAATTATTGGTAAAATAACATCTTACTCTAATTCTCTCTCCTCACTAACTACCTTGACATTTTTACACTCTATTTAAATATTGTACTACAGTATTGTTATTAAATTTTAATATTTTAATTCTAAATTATCAAAAATTGCATTTATGTATATTAATTTTAACAATTTGCTTATGATTTAAAAAATATTTTTTAAAATTTAACTTATGAAACAAATTTATATCTTTTTTATATATATATAATTACACATATAAATGTGAATTTTATCATTGTTCAAACAACATCTATCATATCTAAATGAATTTTTAGATAAATATTGTTAAATATAAATCACGTTAATGTAAACTCAATTCTGACCAAAATCAATTTTACAAAATCAAATTGGCTCAAAATCAATTTTAAATACTCTAATTTTAACACACACTTAATAGCACCAAACGGTTCCCTATTAGCCTAACCTAATCAAGCTTAGTAACTAAAACTCACAATCTGGAGATAAGTTACCAAATACTTCTTTTTTATTCTTTATCTTGAAATAACAACGATAGAAGGAAAGAGAATGAGAAATTGAGAGAGATGGGATAAGATAGCTCGCAATTGTCGTTGTTGTTGTTAGTTGTTGGTTGTTGGAGGGACTTACGACGAAAGTTGGTTGTTGATTTGCTAAAGAGACTCTCAACGGTTATTGAAAGGGCTCGTAGCGATCGCTAGAATTAGAATTTAGTTAAATATTATAAAATAAAATAATTATAAAAATAAAAGTTTGATAATTTAAAATTTAAAATATTGAAATTCATTAGTTTAAGTAATATATAAATAATATAATATGATGTTAATTAAGATTAATTACAAGTAAGTTTGGTAAAATATGTAAATTTGGTTTGAATCATATTGATCAACTATTACAAGAAAATAAAAATATGACATATATTAAACAAAAATAGTTATTTCTAATGGGAGATTGGTGTTGTCAATGCTTGGAGCTAGATTAAATAAAGGGATCGGGGACTGAATCGTTTAGAATTATGGGAAGAGAGAGTATGTTTTCAACAAAATTGTTTGCAAATGCGGTTGAAATTATTAGAAGCATGACTCAATAAGTGAGTAGTTACAGCTTCTCAAGTCAAGCATGGAAAGGTGATGCAAATTTGTATGGATTGAAAGATGAGAATGCTGCGGCAACGGGATAAGAGTAGAGTCCCTGAAGAGTACTATGAAGCTTGTCAAGGCTTTATGTGATGTTTTAGTGGTCTTATTCTATTTTCCTGAATCGTTGCTATGAGTTGTTTATAGTTGTGAGATGTAGCTAATTATCAGAGTTTTATAATTGTTTTGTGAGTACGATCTGTATTTCTTTTTCTGGCGTACAAACGTTTGTTGCCTTAATCAAAGATGGTTGATATCTCTTTTTCCCTTAAATTCCTATCTTAAAAATGGAAATTCTGCATTTTCCTTTTTGTCACGTCAGGTTGCTCTCTCAGCTGGAGCAGCCCACATGCTAAATTAATAGCTCCACCCCCAATGCATAGTCTTTTACACCAAGAAATAAAAACATGTTACTATTGTGTTATTGCCGTAACCGCAACGCATATGTATGCCAGATTCTGAAAAAACAAATGCATAAATAAAGCACCGGCAATAACTTTTTTCTGTTTTGGGCTACACTTTCAAGAACCATAACTGAGAGTTGCTTTCCAACTGATCAGGACAGGCCCGTAACACTTTCAATAAGGTCACGAAATGACCCATCTCCAGGCCCTATTTTTTGGGCTTTTATTCAATCCATCCCAATGCGGGCTTGGGTAGGTATGAGTAAAAAGGGAGGGATAGATGTGACAAGTGAAGGAGAAAAGAATAAAGGTGTAAAATAAATATTTATGCACTAGGAATATCCAGTTGCAGGACACTTGTTGAACGTGTCAAATCATGATTTGTCAATTTCAGATTTCCAAGTCCCCTGGTTCTCCCTACCAGCTGGGAGGTAAACAACTTCTGAGTTTTAATTGTGGGTCGAATGTGACCTGAGCCACACACACTTCCAAAGAATCTACACGTGTCCCTTACTGACCAGAAAAAAATAAAATACGTGTGTCCCTTTGTCCTAAGCTTTTCCAATTCAACACTAGCATAAGAAAAATTCCAGCTTGATTTTGATTGTAAACTCGGCAGTAAAAAATGAAAAAAAAAGAAAAAGAAGAAGAGAACAAGTGAAAGGAAATCCAACCAAGAGAGTGAGTATGGTAAAGTATAAAGATTGAGGCAGGAAATGAGAGGCCCCAAAAATTAAGTGTATATAATGCACCAAGCATTATCACATATATGGTAGGAGGAGACGTGGTCACTCTAGTTGCCTGCCATTTAACTCTTACACCACATCCACACCCTTGTTAAAGATTGCACTTCTATATTTTTGTACTAAACTCTTTCACTAATATCTTGAATTGAATACACACACACCCCAGAACCATAGTGAAGCAGAGCAAGCTTCTCATCATAATAATATTGTGAAGCTCTAGCAATGGCTCAAACTTTGCTCATGTCTAGTGTGTCTAGCACCTATTCCGTGGGTTTGAAGAAAGACCCTTTGCTCCAACTTCAGAACCAAAGATTAAGGCCTAAGTTCTCTCATCTCTCATTCAACCCACTCCCTTCTAACAACTCTTTCTCCCTTTCACCATCCCGTGCGTTCACAACTCTGGCTCTCTTCAAATCAAAGACCAAGGCCCCTCCTAAGGCAAGCATTTTTCATTCTTTAGTTTTATTTGTTTATTTTTTTTTTAATTTTGAAGAAGTTTGTGTTTAGTTATTCGTAGACTTCATTTTCTAGCCCTTTAAATTGTGGTAATTAATTTCCACGAGATTAATTTGTACAGGTTGTGAAGCCAAAGTCAAAGCCAAAGGTTGAAGATGGTGTATTTGGCACTTCTGGAGGGTTTGGTTTTACTAAGCAGAACGAGCTTTTTGTGGGTCGTGTTGCCATGCTCGGCTTTGCTGTCAGTATAAAACTCTTTCTTTCTTTCTTTCTTTCTTTCTATACCTCAATCAAAATCGGATCAATTAATTTGATTTAAAATTGCAATTTATCATCTTGTACTAAACCTTATTATGACTCTCCTCCTATCCTTCTCCGATAATTTCGACATTTTAGAGTTAATTTGTTTTATTACAAAATATTAGGGGTACCGATGACTATAGTTTTTTCATTTTCCTCAAAAGATAATTATTTTTTGGTCAGATATATATATATATATTAGATGTCTTGTACTAAAATCACTTGAATGGGTGGGTAAACATGACTACAGTTGCTAAAGTTGCTAAATTGGTTTTTGTAATTTTCAAAGGCACTAATAGATGGGGGGGAAGGCATGTCCATAATTAATTATGCTGCTGCTATTGCTGTTGCAGGCATCAATTTTGGGTGAAGCAATTACAGGGAAAGGGATTCTAGCACAGTTGAATCTGGAAACAGGGATCCCAATTTATGAAGCGGAGCCTCTTCTCCTTTTCTTCATCCTTTTCACACTGCTAGGAGCCATTGGAGCTCTTGGTGACCGCGGTAAATTCGTTGATGACGAACCTGCCCCTGGACCTGTCATTCCTCCTGGCAAAGGGGTCAGGGGATCTCTTGGTCTCAGTGAAGGAGGTAGTTTTCACGTTAGTGTATGCATGCTACTATTGTTATTTTGGACCTCACAATGAGACACTAAATACGTTATCACTTCCACATAAATGGGATATTACCCACTCTCATTTTCATTTTGTTAAACTCGAGTTAATGATTTTATTAGTAAACTCGTATGTATTTAAATAAACTCTTAACAAAATTAATAAGATATTAAGTTTATTGAGAGTTTATGAGTTTGCTTAGACTTTTAAGTTTGGTATTTTTTAAGTGTTTAGAGAACTTATTAGTAGTTTCAAGTATGAGTTTTAAAAGTTTATAATAGATTAAGTGAAAAGTATATTAATAAAAGGACTCATATATTAATTGTTTCAAAATTTTGAGCCAGTAATGCGACTTTTCTCAATGATAAAGTTCTCCATGAAATATATGCTTCCCTCCCAATACATCATAACCTCGTAACCATACTAGAACACTTGTCATGTAATGTAATCTATCTAGATCTAAATTGGTTACATTCAATTCTGATGAAAAATTTTGGGTACTTGCTTTTTTGGGTATTGGCAGGTCCTTTATTTGGATTCACAAAAGCCAACGAGCTATTTGTTGGAAGATTGGCTCAATTGGGTTTCGCATTCTCTTTAATTGGAGAAATCATTACCGGGAAGGGAGCTCTAGCACAACTCAACATTGAGACCGGGGTGCCCATCAACGAGATTGAACCACTTGTGTTGTTCAACGTTGCTTTCTTTTTCATCGCTGCTTTGAATCCTGGAACTGGCAAATTTGTTACAGATGAGGAGGAAGATTAGACACCAATCCTTTTGTTTTCTTGTACTTGAAAGAAGAAAACTTGCTCGTTCTTCTATATAATGATCACTGCATTTAATTTAGTTCCTAACTTCCTTGGTTGCAGCAATTTCTTTTCTGTTACCTAGTAACAAAGGTTGAATGCTTAGTTTCTAACTGCATTCCTGAAAATATTAAAATAGCATAAAATATTCAAATTGGAGTACTTTTCAGTCTATCACTTTTACTTTTGGATACATTTAGAAATTAATGGATTTGGAGACAATTACGTCTATATATATATATGTATATATTAAAAAAATTTAATATATCTAAAAAAATGAAAGTAACAAATAAAGTAAATCAGAAGAAGTAAGGGATAAATTTCACCCATCATTACAGTTCAACCTCCATATTTACATAATTAATAAATGCTGCTGCAGACATTCATTTTTCTGGTGGGTATGTGCATTCAAAGGACATCATCTCGTTGGGTTTAAATCTGCCTTTTAATTAGTATCATGCGAACTTCCGGTTATTGCTTTATCACAAAGGTTGGAAGACCCGAAAGAAGGGGAGGAACAAACAGAATTTCATAGGTAACTGAAAGACTTCTAATTTAGTTTAGGGAACATTTTGATTAAATTGATTGGTTACCTTCTTGGCTTCTTCCTTTAATTACCTCTTTGGCACCTACTTCATGTGCATTATTTACACGTGTCATCATACTTGAAAATTTCTTGTTGCCTTTGGTTGTGTACGTAGATGAACATAAAATAAAAGATTCCTAAAGAATAATTATCTTCTTTACACGGCATTATTTTTTAAAACCCATAATCCCTTGAATTGTCAAGGGCCTTAAGCAGTCCGTTAAGCTATAGCTGCGCCTCTGCTGTCAACATCTTAAATTATTGCTTTCAATAATATTTCTCGTGTGTGTTGGAGAAACCTTTAAAATTAAATAGGGTTCATTATGTTTGTGATTCTTTTATAAATTATGAATTTTGTGTTTTACTTCTCATAAATTTTTTTGTTAAGAAATCGTCATTCATAAAAACAAGTGTTAGATTTTAGTCGTTGTTCATTTGTGCCGTTAATTACTTGTGAGAATTAATTTGGTCACATGACAATTACATGTCACATACATCACATAGGGTTAATTCAATTTTTAGTTACTCATAAATCGCAAATTTTATTTTTTACCTCTCATAAATTTTTCGTTAAGAAAATGTGTCCCATAAATGTTTTCGTTAGAAAATTATCTCTCATAAATTCTTTTTGTTAGGTTTTAGTGTATGTCATTCTGACATCTTCTATTTGGGTCATTAACACAGTTAATTTTGCCACGAGGTACACAAATGGACCACACAGAGTAAAAGGCCATCAACTACGACATGACGGTTAACTTGACCATGCAATACACAAATGGACGACAGAGACTAAAACCTAAAAGAAATATTTATGAGGAACGATTTCCAAATGAAAAATGTATGAGGAGCCACCAAATTCAAAATTTATGAAGGATTAAAAACATAATTAACCCAAATTAAATTTATTTTAATAATCGCTTATTTCAATACTTTTTTTCTTTACAAAATTGACTAAGTGAGAATCAATTTTTGTTTGGATACTTTAGCTGAAAAATGATTTTAAGATAATCAGTTTTGTTTGTATTACATGAAAAAAATTGTTTTTGTATGATAAAATTACAAAAAAAGATATAAAATAATTATTTATGTTCTACAGTGGGTCAATTTGGTAAAAGTATAAAAAAATAACTTTTTAATCATAAAAATAAAAAAAGCTTTTCTTGCATAATGTCCAAACTTTTAGCTTAAGCTTATTTTCACAAAACAGCATTTTTTTCTTACAAAACTACTTTGATTGTTTGTTTCATCTTTTACCCAAACATCTTTCATTATTTGAAAACAACTTTTCATATAAAAAAAAATTGTTAGTCCATATTCCCAAACACACACTTAGTGTGTTTGGATTGTATGTTTGTAAAAACTAAAAAATTAAATGTATTTTAATAATTACTTATTTCAACAATCACTTTTTAATATGATCAATTATATGAGAATTAATTTTTTTTAGATATTTTAACTAAAAAGTGATTTTAAGATAATTTATTTTGTTTGAATTGTATGAAAAAAATTATTTTTATATGATAAATTACTGAAAAGTCATATAAAATGATTATTTATATTATATAACATTAATAGTTAGGGTTACTTTAGTAAAAACATAAGAAAAAAAATTAATAAAAAAAGCAAAAGCTTTTCTAACTTAATGTCCAACAATGTTTCTTTGGCTTTTTTTCTTCTTCTTCATATGACAACTTTTTTTAATGCAAAACAGCTTTCACTTATTTTTCATTTTATACCCAAACATAATAGATTATTTTCAAACAACCTTGTTTTTTAAAAAAAATGGTTTCTATAAATTCTGAAACATGCTCTAATTGTTTTGGACTCGCATTAACATTTAATCTAACCATTTTATATAAATGACTTTTTAAGATCAATTATTTTTATATATGTTTGTATATTTAATTCGATGATAATATAAAACACACACATATATATACACACTATTTTTTTGTATAGAAAAAAAGTATATTATTAATACATAATAATTAAACTTTATTTTCCATTATATCTAAATTTACATTTCCAACAAGGCGATGACTTTGATGCACCATCCTAATGTGGTGCTTAATGGACCAGTATGGTCTAGGGTGGAACATTTTTATTTAGCTGCACTTTTAAAATGTAGTTAAACACATTTTAAAAGTTTAGTTAAATACATTCTCAAATTTACTCTTCCTTACCCATCCTTGTTCCACACTGCCAACTTTTCTCACAACTAGCGACCGGCCATCGCCGTTGGCCCTCACCACCACCGCCCCCTTCTGGCCTTCCAGCGACCACCCTTATCAACAACTTCAACTCAAAAAAAAAATGTCATTGTTCATCATAACAACATCAACTCAATAAAATAATCTTCATCATAAAAAAAGAACAAACAAACAACAATCCAAAAGAAATCAAGATGACAAAAACAAGAACTACTACAAAAATAGAACAAGAAGAATAAGAATCAATCCGGCCATCATCATCAAACAGCCCCAAAAATCCATTAGCAACCATAGCAGGAAAAGTTCCAAACTTGGCACCAATTTTTGTTAACAACAAGAAGGCCAAGAATATTTAGAAAAACGAGTCATAACTCAAAATAAAAAAAATGAAAAAAAAATCCGGAAGAAGCTCATAAAAACTCATGAACACAACTAGATCTGGGACGGTGGCCATGGGCCGGCGGGGCAAGCGGCGAGGAGAGGTGGGAGCAACAAGCAGCGAGCGTGGATCTCGGCTTGATGTAGATGATAGAAGACATCTTCATTGTTCTTGAAAATTGTCCAAATCTAGCACCAAAAACCCATATCTATTAGCAACGACTTCATAGTGGAGATTAGGTGGTGGTGGCGCACCGAGATCCGGTGGTGGTGGCGCACCTAGGTGGGATGGTCAACGAGGGAGGAAGAAGGCTAAGAAGAAAATGTGTCGGGTTTGGGTGGAGTAGTGGAGGCTAGATCTTGTTATGGCCTTCGCTACAGAAGAGGGCGGCGACATGACAGTGGCGATGGCTCATGGGGTGAAAGCCATCGCCTTCCAACAATAATCAAGACATTTAGGGATCACAAAATGGGCTTGGCTTGCTCGTGGATTTTTGTTGGGCGTACATAAATTTTGAGCTCGTTTAATTTTTTTAACTCGCACGGGTCGGCTTGTTTAACTCGCTAGTTGAAGTGGAGTGGGATGGGTTATTTTAGATTCGCTCACGAGCCGAGACATAAAATGGAGAAAAAAACATGTTGGTTTATTTTAGATCGTGAACATGATTTATTTTTGGACATATAGCTATTTTATTATATGTGTGTTTTATTTTTATTTTTTGGGTGTAATGTGTATGTTTTTAGTTACATTGTTAATTTTTTTTTTTTAACTTTTATTCCAGCTTACAAGCCAACCCATAAACTCGTGAGCCAAACAAAATGCGAGATGAACATGGATTTTTGGCCTGCATAAAAAAAACTAGTTGCCCCGCGTTATTTATACTCAAGTTAGATGTCGATCAGCTCGTCCCACTCTTCTTGCCATCCCTAAAGACACTAATTATTAGGGATGACAAAGTGGGTTCAACTTAGCGGGCAGAGCGGGCAACCTAGCTTTTTTCGTGGGGCGAATTGAAATTTTTACTCACGTGAGTTAGACTCATTTGACTTGCAAGTTAAGTAGGAGAGAAGTAGAGCGGACGAGTGGCTCACAGTTAAAAAAATTGATTTTTTTTTAGCTTAAACTCTTTTGAGTCAATCCAACCCATTTTAATTATAACCACTAACCCTACCTTGCAGCCCTAACTCTTTCCCTAACCTCCAAAATGACAAAGTCCCTAATTTGTGTATGGATCACAATGTTTATCTATCTTTCAGGTAGTTTAAAATGACTCCCTTAAGTATTTGATGTATTCATCTTTTTAGTTTGAAATGTAAAAGCATTGAGTTGAGTATGTATATATCTCTATAATTATAATTTATTAAATTTATAAAAATAATGTATCGAAATAATAATAATACCATTTACTTTAGTTTTAGCTCAAACGTTAATTTTTTATTTTTTTATATTTTAATTTTTGTGGTGACTTGTGAACTAACTCGCCAATTAGTAAACATTCTACTAAAAGGAAGAACGTGAATTTTCAATTCGCCTAAAAATTAACTTGGCTTAGCTTGACTCATTTATATGTGGGTTAGCTCGGCTTGGCTTGTTTGCCATCCCTACTAATTATAATTTACACAAAATTTTAGAGAATGATAATATTATCGTGGATAATTGTATAAATAAATTATAAATTAATTTGATTTGAATTGAAATTATAATTGGATTAATTTATAGGTTAAATCTTATTTTTATTTTACTTTTTTACTTTAAAGGTTTAAACCTAAGACTTCATGCATACCACCTAATCTCCTCACCACTAGAAGTTAAATCTTATATTTAAAATGATTATATAAAATATTATTATTATTATTACTATTTTTTAAAATACATTAAATAGTATTTAAAGTAATTAAAAAATAAAATTGATTTGATTTATATTAAACTTAAATATAAAAGCAAATCATGTCGAATTTGATAGGATTTAAAATTGAAAGCTAAATTGAATTAATCCTTAAATTTTTTAAAACAAAAACAATCACAAATTAATTTTCAATATCTTGCTATAGAGTGTATTGGAAGAGATCGTGTGTGTAAGAATTTAGTTAAAGATAAAAGATAATTGACACAATTATAAAGTAATTAAATTAAAAATTTTACTAACAAGTGTCCTAATTATGAAAATAAAATTTAAAATATTTAAAAAAAAAACTTAAAGTTTTCAATAAAATATTTACACCTTAATCTAAAAACAAGAAGCACCTATTTAACCTTGTGTGAAAAGGAGGATTTCTTAGTAATAACAACTACCAAAGCTGGTGTGGGCGTCGCCGCCCCTCCCTTTGAACAAAGGCAGTTAGTTAGTTTCCTCCCCTTTCTGATTCGCCACTGATCATCACCATCACATAACATTCATTCAATATTCATCGCTCCAACATGATGAATAATAAAGCAGATGTTCGCCGTCACAGTACTCCAACCACCTTTTCTAGTAATTTCTATTCCCCTTCTTCTCACAGTCAAAGGGATGTCCATTACAGGTTCTCTCTCTCTGCTTTGACTTCCTATTTGTTCTGCTCTGATTATTGCAATTCATCTAGATTTGGTAATTTCCAATTCCAATTAGCTACGCACTTTCCTTTTATATTGGTGTTAATTTGAATAACTAAATCAGTGCTACTTTAATTATCTTTCCGTAATTCATCCATCATACATATTTCCAACTTTCCTTATAATTCTCTCATTTAATGCGTAAAGTCTCGTTGGATTTGTTTCTCCTTGTGCTTTTTGCTAGTGGAAATGTTTCTGGAATCTACACCCTCTGGATTTGGTTTTGGATTACTAGTACTAGTATCTACCGTCCACATCATCCCCTTTAATTGTATAGCTCGTTAAGTTTTGTAGTCTCTAAAGTAAAAAATCTGATAATTTTATTGTTGGATCAATAAAATGAAAATGACAGTGTTACTTTTCATTTTATTAATCACTTTATTGATTAAAAGTAAAGTATAATACACTCGTGTAGTAATTTACTCCATAGAAATTATTGATTTAAATATCATAAACATTTGAACTCAACTATTTTAGGTTGGGTTAATCTTGTTTTAGAAAAGAATTCTGTTTTCATGTAATTTACCAAAGCTTAAAAGATGCCAATGATTTTTGAGACATTCAATCATGGAATTAAATTTGTATGGTAAGTATATGATCATATTTTTTGTTTTGAAAAAAAAACTAACGTGTGATTTAAAGACACTTGTTAAACCATCTAAATTTAAAATATTTCATTGGAAGAATACGTTTCTTAGGTTCTCTCGCCATGGATGTTAGTATCATTACATAATTTAAATTTATGAGTGGCCTATAGTTCTTTTGATTATGATTTACACGTTAATTTTTTTGTTGCGCAATTACAATGACAATCAATCTCTATTTTTGGCAGCTGTGGGAGTTGCGGGTATGAGCTAAACCTATCCTCGTCGAACAGGAACATCTCAACCATGGGTTCAAAATATGGGAAATCCATAAAAAGAGGCACCATATCATTCTCCAATGTTGATGAGAGCAGATTTTGCCAGGTCGATGAAATCGAATGCGCCCCGCACTTGTCTAAACACTCTTGGGGTCTGTTCCGCCGCAAAACTAAGCTCCTCTGTCGCAAATGTTGCAACCACATTGGAAAGGCTTACAATGGTTACACATCTTCATTTCCTCTTGTATCGGACGGGGCAGAATCCGAAGCATCGACTCATACAAAGTATGAGATTCGCATCCGTGCCTTGCGGCCTTCGTCTTCTGGAGAGCAAGGAATCACTGTGTTTGCTTGAAAAATTGAATTGCGTGTTAAAATTTGTGCCAGTGCTTTTTTGCTTAGTTTTCATAATCACCAACGATAAGGAAGTTGAAAGTTCATTAATTAATAAACTTAGAAGAAATTATGTTTTGAGTTTTGACATGGATTTTGTGTTCCTCTCCTCTCCTCTCCTCTCTAATAAAGCTTGTTTGGCATGTAACCGATGCTATCTTTGCTATCAACAATAAGTGTTGTAATAATTGAATTGAAAAGGGTGTGGGATTTTAGAGGAAATTAATTAAACTGGCAAAACTTCTAACCGAATGTGATTAGTCAAGCTACATAAAACCAAAAGATATCTAACACTAGATAATAACCAGGTAAGGGAGTGGGTAGATTGTACGTAGGTAAGCGTTACTACAATATATTTTACTACATATTGGAGTAGAATACATCAATAGTGTCTTATTTTAGTCCAAAAATTCAAAAGCATTGGAGGAAAGATCTTGTGATTATTTAGGGGATGATATCACATTCATCGCAATTGGGACTTGGGAGTCAGGTCGGCTCAACTAACATTAACTTTTTCCATTTTGTGTTTTGAATATTTCAATTCAATAATAATTAAAGTTCTCAATAATAAAAATGTGAGTAGACCTGACCAATAATTTTGGTCTAAAGTAAATAATAGTCTGAAATGATGAGGTTAGTTTAATATTTGGGGCCAATTGCCACCTTTTGGGCCTTCATACTTAAAAAAAATAATTTACTATTGGATCATTACAGCAACAAGCCATTCTCATCTAATGGCCAGTAGAAAAGACTACCAGCCTGGTAGCACCTCTCAGCCCATTACGCCCGAAAACATGATTTATCACTTAACCTTTTTCTCTCAATCTAAATTTTGTGTATAAAAAAAATATATTAATCTTTGAATTTCTTTAGGTTTATCGGTGTTAGACATCGTCGTGTATGATTTCCAGATTTGAGAAAGGCTAAGGATGGCATAACATGTAAAATTGAAATAAAAAAAAAAAACTACTAACTTTTTTATTAGGGTCTTTGGTTGCTTCTTTTGGTAGTTGGTCTTTAGTTTTCTTTTCATAAATCTTTTTCAGAAAAAAGTGTCATAAATCAACTCACTCAGATCGGATGAATAATTATACGTGTTTTAAATATTTTTGTCTGAAAATACTTGGGATTTCTTAAGATATTAATATTACTACTTGTCATCACATGTTTTAACCATAAAATTAGAAAGCTGAATGTAACTTCAAAGCTAGTAAAGCCATTGCAACAACAACGCCATTTAATTTACACGTTATTTTTAAAAACAACAACATTTAAAAAAAAACATTTAAAATTTTCTCTTTTAACTAATTAAGAAAAAAGAGTATTAAAGTAAGGATTTAGTTAAAATGTCTTTAAAACATGTGTTAAGAAACCTAAAATAAAATATTTTAAAATTTATAATGTTTTTAATACTTTAAAAACTTTAAAGCTTTGGATTTTTTACAAAAATATGCCTTCAACATTAACATATTCCTATAATATGAATATGATAAATTTTTTACAAATGTATGGCAAAGACATTGAAATCGCCACAAGCAAAAAAAAGCGGCGGTACTGAAATCGCCACAAGCAATGGTCAGAACTTTTTTTTTAAAAAATGACGGTACTGAAATCGCCACAAACAACGAAGATTTAAGTACCATTTTTTAAAAATATAAAAATAAAAATTTTAGGGTGTTTGAGCCCCACACACACATACATACACACACATACATATGTGTGTGTGTGTGTGTGTGTTATATATAACCCCACATTTTTCTCAATCCCAAATTGAAATGATAATCAATGAGATGGCAACAACAAAAGCGGTTCCATTCCACATGGTCTGTGATAACTTGTAAACGTTGAAAATGAAATTGACATGAAAGGGAAGAGTTAAAGGCAAAGCAACATGGAGAGGAGTCAATAAATAAACCAACATCAATAGGGACAGAGTAGAGGTTGTGAACAGAACCCTATAGCTACTAAGGTGTCTGTAGTTTAAATTGCACTGTAATCTTCACAATATTTTCCCTTTCCTTTTGGTCACACTCCCATACATACATGGCAACTTCACCTTTTCCTTAGGGTTGACAAACAAAATAATGTGGCCTAAAGAATCATTGAGAGGAGGCCCCCTCCCTTTTAATGGTAGGATTGTAGCCAAAGCAAAACTACAGTTCTTTGAACAGTTTACATGCTTTACATTCACTTTATCAATTGTTACAACTTTGAGGGATCCTCGTTTAATTGCCACTCTTCTCCGTTCCCCATCACACATAAAGCCATAATGTTTTTTGTGCAATGCATTACACTGGTACTATACCATAGGAGCACGTACACATGGAGGCTTTGGCAGGGAGGGGCAATCTTCCTCTCACGTATAAATTTTGTGGGCGTAAGTTTGATGTCCACTTCGAGTGACTTTACTCTGAATCAATCCTTTTTGGTATTTGTAATTGACCTCTTAATAAAAAGAATTAATGTTACATGTTTAAATATAAATGACAGTCAAACTAAAAAGACTAATGAAAACAGTAAATTTAAGTACCACACTTAAATGGCACGTCTAACTAAACTTGTACACACGTATGTATACGTACAAACACATGCACACACAAGATACAGCAACAAGAGAGAGATATAAAGAATCAAAGGCTAATCATTTAAAGGGAGGATGCAAAGACATGTGACACCTAGATTTTTATCAATTGTGTATGTGTTTCCCTATCTTCTTCTAAGCTCCTCTTTTGTATTAGCTCACTAATAAGACAATTAGTTCGGATTTTCCCTTTGTTTGAGAGGAAATGTAAGGCTCTTCTAATTAATGCAAGCATTCCAGGCCCTAATTCAGGATAAAGTTACTAGCCCCCACGCCTGGGACCCCATAACGTAGTCACAAAGCAACATATGTTTGTGTGTTACCTTCTAAAGAATAATTTTCCAATTTCATAAGATTTTCATATATGATCCCAATGGTGCCACATATATTTCCTCCATCCGATGCATTTGTTGATTTTAGTTGGGCGAAGATTCGATCTCGTCTTGTCATTTTCGGCTGCTCCGATTAAAGCTTTTCTCTTTCAGCCCCCTACTTCCATCGTGGTCCTAATGTGACCACATTAATGGCCCTACCCTTAATGCCAATATTGCTTGAGGGATAAAAATGTTATAAGATATCAATATTAAGCAAATTAGAAGGGGTAATCGGACAAGCACACATGCAATATGACTTGCACGTGGGAACACCTTATAATTGGGTTTGATAAATTATTGAACAAATAATTTGCAATTTACTTTTTTTAGTTTGGAGTGAATAATTTTATCTTATTAAAAAAAAAACATAACGAACACACACTCTGATCTGAGTAGTATTAATTTGATAAATTGAAGGAACAAGACATTCTCTCCCACTAAGACAACTATATGACAAGTCCTGTTACATTATTGAATATATGACAATTGAAGCGACCCTTAAGCTTCATTGTTTCCCACTATGGGTACCTAACATGGGAGGGTTTTTGGGCACTTCTTCGGTATGGAACAAGAGTACTCATGTTTTTTTTCTCTTATATAAGTATAAAAGTTCTTAAATCCAAAGCAATTTCAAAACAAACACTCTTACAGCCTGTACTGTCTATAGCAATGGACAAAAAAGAGAAAAAAAGAAATAATACAAAGAAGAACCTCATTCCCCCAGCCCAAATACTCAAAGGTTCAAAGTATGCAAAAGCATTACCCTTTTCTTTTTCTTTTTTTCTTTCGTAAAAATCTAAAAGCACATTTTCAAGAGAGTAACAAAAGCTATTTTTGACTTTTACCAACTTTACCACATGAATAGTACTCCAGTATCATATAGTAATAACTTTTAACAGGGTGAGACACTGCCAAAGTACCAACAGCCACAAAGACCAAAAGACACTTTGATTTCATTATTATTCCACGGTCTTCTTCCTCTTTGTCAGAGTCTTCATCCAACCACCACTGCTACTACCCTTTCCCTTTCTCACCTTCACTCCTTCCACCTTGCTGCTGCCCACGTGGCACACGCCACCTGTCCTCTTCCACCGTATGAGCTGGAACATGTGGCCAATCCGCTTCCGCCACCTCAGCACGTCACGTGACTTGCCGTGCTCTATCACGCTCTTGGTCTCCTTGTTATGGTTCCATGAAGACATTCTGTTGCGGTTCTCTAGGGACCCCTTCTTCTTGTTGTTGGAGACTTTGCTCTTTTCCCACGATGCCACCCCGTTTTCTTCGAATTTGATTGAGATGAACGACTCTGCAAAAAGAAGAAGGAACATGTCAATTTTTTTATGGTAAAGACGATAATATTTTAATTGTGAAATGTCCCAAATGCTTGCTTTACTTTTTTCATACACAAGAAGGAGAAACAAAACATGTCAATGTGATATTATGAATAGTATATGCGAAGTAATTTAGTGTAACACGCGCCTAATTGTTCTTTGATAAGGATTTGAATCAAGTGTACCTTTTTTTTTTTTTTTTTCAATTAGCGAGGAGTTTAAGTAATATTTATACGAATTCAAATCTCACTTGGCATTGAAAAAAAAAAAGAAAAAAATGTGTACTAGACATTGACGTAGGGATATATATAACAGAAAGAAAAAAAAAACATATAGGCATAAAATTATAAACATGAATGACATTTTACCAGATTAGTGATGTTAATGTGCCCTAATTCCCCCACCAAATCCATCAACAAAGTATCTTGATTGCAATGAATAATAATAATATAAATTTCTTGAGAGAGTGTCATAATGCTATTTGGCGTTTGTATCTGACAGTAATAGGCCACGCCAAGAAGAAAAGGAAAGAATGACAGAACAGAACTGAAACCCTTCTTCCCTCCTCTGTCTCAGCAACAAACACACTTTATCATAGCAGCTAGCAGCTACTACGCCTTTTTGACCATAATTTCGTCCTCATCATCACAAAACCCCCCTCCTTATCTTCCACATCAAGACACACAAAAAATGCACTGACACACATATAATTGCCTCTCACCAATAATGAAAGCTAAAATTCATCAAACACCAAACCCACTACAACCTCCGCAGACCTGTATTAGATGAATTCGTTTTTATGACGTGAAATATTAGATTAACTCATATTTTAAATAAAAGTTTAATAAATTTTTTTTAAGATATTCTTAATCAAATGATTATGTATGCATATCCCCCAAACAAAATTACCTAACCATACCATGAACATCAATTAAACTAGTGATTAAAATATAAAACACCCTCCCACTAATGCTACCAATAATTAATAATCGCACTCAAAAAATTTAAAAACTAAAAGGAAATAAGAATAAGAATATTTATGTACCTTCTTCCGGACTAGGAGAGACATCATACTCATAGTTATTAATCTCAGATTTCCATTGTTGGTGGGTAGAATCAGGGCGAGCAAAGAGAGAATTACCAAAAGCAAAGATCTTGTGAATGGAAGAAGAAGAAGTGGGTTGCTTTCTGTGAAAATTGGAACTCTGGACCCTGTTGTTGTGTGAAGAAGATTTGGATTTGGAGGCAGAGGAAGAGTGGTGGTGGCGGTGGTGGCCTTGTTTTGCAGCCACAATGAGGAGCCTCTCATTCAAACACAATGGGCAGACACCAACAACTATTTGCGTTGGGTGGAAACAGCAGAAGCATGGTTTTTCCTCTCTGTAACAGTTTCTGTTCATGTTTTTTTTGTTGGTTAGTAGTGTATATGATGAGTTGACACACTTTTGACAACAATGTTGAAGGAGGAGGTGAAGAAGTGAAAAAGGAAAGTGAAGAAACAGAGTGTGATGTGAACTAATTTTTTGAAAAAAGAGGATGGGAGAAAAGTGTAGTTGAGAATGAATATATATATATATATATGGGGTTGGGTTGAGAGTTGAGGCTTGAGGGTTAAGGGTTAAGGAGGGTGGGAAAGGGGGAAGTTAATGGAGGATCATATATGGGAGGGTGGCCCCACCACCAAGCACAAGATGGACGAATCTTAGCCATGTAGCCTATGACAGGAATGTTTAGGAAATCCGATAAATTTAGAGTTTAGGATTTAGGAGAATTGAAAAATTTACAATTGATTGATTGATTGATTTATTAAGAATCTCAAACATTTTTAAACGCATAATATGCAATGAGATAGAATTGTGTTATTATAGTTGTTTTTGGAATTTAAGATGACCTAAAATAATTTGAATTTAATTTACTTGATTTATAAATTAATTACTATGTTTAAAATTAAATATATAAAATACAATTTGAATTCATTTAAAATTTAGTTATTATGTTTTGAGTTTTTTAAAAAAGGAAGTGGTTTGATTTTAGTTTATTAATTTATATTTTTTACTCATATTAAAATAAAAATTGATTTGAAATTTTTTTATTAAAGATTATTTTTTGAAAAAAGTTTTGAGAAAAATATATTTAAAAAAATTGAAGAAAAAAAATCTTTTTTTTCAGTAGGTTATACATAATTCATAATATTTAAATCATAACCGACGGGGGTTGGTCCAAGTAGTAAGATGTTTGGTATCGCTTAAGCAAGGTCCCGAGTTCGAGACCTTGTGTACGCAGTTATCCCTGCTGGGAGACTCGCCCGCCATTAGCTTAAAGCTAAGCCTTGAATACCGGGTAGGCCACCTAAAAAAATAATATTTAAATCATAATGCACAGCTTATAGTTAAAAAAGGCCAAAATAACATATGATACTGTGATTTTATTGTTAATGACTAATTAATTTTTATTATAGTTTTATTTATTTATTTTAATTTTTATAACAATTAAAGGTTGATTTTGTTTAGAAATATACAACATATAATTTATTTAACATAAATAATTTAGCATAGATTGTCTCAACGTTACTTAAAAAAGTAACAGTTTTAAACTCGTTTTATGTGGGTCTAAATAATTCAATATGTTAAGTTATATTAATTTTTTAAGAATAAAAAATTATAATAAAAATTAACTAGTCAATAATAATAAATAATAGTATCGGATGTTTATTTCGAATATTGTTATTCAACTATAGAAATACTAGATGTTATAAAATAAGACATATAAGAATGATTGTTCAACTCTCGAGTTAACTCGTAAACTCTTACGAGTTTACGATTTTATTAGCTAACACTTATGTAAACTCTTTTTTGGTAAACTCTCGATTCTACTAGTGAGTTTACGAGTTAAAATCTACGTACGAGTTTACCAGTTTACCTTAAAATGTACAAATTTTGTAACTTTGTTAGATACTTCCGTAACTTTGTTTATATTAGATAATATATATTGAGTTTATTTAGCTAATTTCATATATTTATCATAATTGAGTTATGTTTTATTGAACTATAAAATAATACAAATACTGAATAAAGTATGACATAACCACTAAGTGTTATCCATTAAAGTGTATTTTATTATATTTCTTTCATTAATTTAATTTAAAGTTAGCATTATTCAATTTCAATTATAAATATAATATTTAATCAAGTTTAGTACCTAATTATATTGCTTATAACATATTTTTTTACGTATGTAAACTCATACAAGTTTACGAGTTAAATTTATGATTCGAGTTTGAGAGAGTCCACAAGTTTGCTTAAACTTTCGAGTTTGCCAACCTTGCATGAAGTGTATACAATAATTTTTTGGTGCAATTTTTATTATTATTTTATTTTTTTAAAATACTGATTGCTATATTGTTTGAATAATTTCCGTATCAAGAAAATTTAAAAATAATTAATATTTACATATAAAAATTATACTACATAAATTAATTACCAAAAGGCATAAAATCAAGTCTCTATTATAAAAAATAAACAATGAGATAAATATTAAATATTTTATAAATTGAATTTATACTTTGGTCAAAAAGTTTACTAATAATAAGTAGTTAGTTAATAAAATAAGGGTATTATAGATTAAGTAGGTAAAAACTCAAGAAAGTGAAAAAGACACTAAATATAATGGAGTGACAATACTAAATAAAAATAGTACTCTCGAGACTAGTCTTTTACGTGTTTTTTTTTTTTTTTTTTTGTTTAAAGAAGACAACTAGGCAGCGGAATTTTTAGTTAAGTTTGAGAACTCGAATACGGCACAAACATGGGTGATGGCTTATGTGTTTGGGATGGACCTCCTTCTGCTTGTTGATCTTGCGGGAATTGTCCACCTAAAATAAGCTTTCTTTTTTCTCCTTTTCTTTTCCTTTTCTCGTGTTAAAAGAAAAAAGAAAGTAAATAGTACTATGTGGAAAAAAAAAAAAGGAAAGACATCAAAAGAGAAACAAAAGGAAAAGAAAGAAATTTAAAAGTTTTGGATTTATTTATCGATTAAATAGGCCAGGCTTAATGCAGGCTAAGCTATAAGTAAACCACTTTACATATTTCCGCCCATAATCATAAATCATTTTATCCAAAATGAAACTAATTAAAGGAATCATGAACTAATCTGGTGCACTAAACACCCTAATCCGATGCATATATTTGTGTGTATTCTTCCATGAAAAAAGTTGAAATAAATGAGTAGAATAAAGTAATTGGCTATATATTGGTCAAGACTCTACGTTTTCTACACAAATCAAAACGCCTTTATTAGTTCTTTAAAGTCATTCCTTTCTCTTGACATATATGCATATTAAGTGGAAGAGAGAGCATTTGTTGATCAAGTAATAGCCTAAAAGGATAATTTGATCAAATTAAATCATATTTTTAACACTAACAAATGTTTAATACGTTTGTTGTATGTTATCTCTTCATTTTCTTTTAACTTATTCAATAAAAACATAATGCAACTAAAATCATAAAAAAAATAGTTATTTATAATTATCGAACGTGAGTCAACTTAGCTTCTTAGACTTCATCAGTATAAATTACACAATTCAATCATAAAAATCCAAAAGGATATACCAAAAAAGAAATCAAAAAGCAAAACAAGAAAGATATAAGTAGAAGGAAATAAATTAGGGGAATAGATTCTCCCATGTTAAAATTGGTTATATTTAAAAAAAAATACAAATATTTTAAATTGAGTCCTACTATTTTAAAAAAACTCAACTTATTTAACATGTTTATATTTTTTCCTTTATAACTTAATCAATTTTAACGTCAGAAAATCTATTCTCATGTACTAGAGGCTCATTCCCGGTGTTAAAGCTTAGAGCATCATAATGTCCAAATCGAGATTCGTGGATAAGGTCAAAATTTGCGACTGCCACTTGGTTTGGGCATTAGAGCTATGAACAGGTCAAAGTAAAATTGCTGTTAATGCGAGCGCTTGGGCTACGGCCCGTCTCATTAACATGTGAAGGACCAAGAATGGGTAATTTTATTTACCACTTCCCATGGTAAATTTCATTCTACTATTTGACATTGACATGGAAATGTTGTACAACCCCGTGTAAAACTTTGAACTTATCAACTCATGCAAACTCCCCTCATCATTATATCTATTCTAGTGTATCAAAATTTCAATTGAATTACTCAGCATTCAGCAAGAACAAGGATTTTCATGACTTAATTTAAAATAAGTAACATCGTTGTTTTAAAACTCAAATAAAATTGAAGAAATTATTACATAGCCGCCATGAAATACAAGATAAATTGTCCTCTATGGAAAGATAAAATAACCTTGTTAAAAAGAGAGTGTATATCCTATCACTACACATGAAATGTCACTCTAACGCTCCGTACAGTGGATCCTCCTCGAGTGAATTAGGCAAACAAGTCTGGCGGTGAACATGTGCTAGGCACAAGCTAAGGGATTTGTACAAATTCCCTTCTTTATGATCACTCTGTTTTGTGTCAAACATGTGATGGAAGACACTAGGGAGACGAGAATATATAATTAAGTACTTCGGGGGGGAAAGAAAAGGAGGGTGAGGGAAAAAGTATACTAAAAAATAAATTGAAGAAAAGGGAAATTAAAGTAGTAGTGGGATGGAGAATGCATGAAGTGTCTATGAAACATCCTGAAAGGCTTTAAAGGATGATAGACACAAACAAACTAATGGTCACATGGGCAGAGGTGGTGGGGACTGTTTCTGATTTGGTTGGATGCTCACATCATGGCCCATTGTTGAAATTTGGGTCTCCTTCATTCCATTTCCTTTCTTTCTCCCTTTCCCTCCTTCGTTTATAGTCCTCCTCCAATTTGAACCCATCTCTCACCACTAACTACTTTCATTGAATTAAACTTTTTGATATATATATGTAATATAGACAATGCTGTTGGTGGAAAAGTTATTAGCCTGTTTGGTTTATATTTTAATTTTAAAACCGTCACATTATTTTCATTCTTAAATAAGTAACTAGTTAGCAAACTTATTTAGCCAGTTATTTATTTACCATTAACTACGGCCAAAAATCCCTTATTCATGTACCCAAGGGTGACATTTGAACCGCCAATTACAATGTCACCACGGGGCATGGGTGAGTCATTAGATGAATATCCACCTTCAGGCCAGTCAATTGGTTGAGTAAATAATACCAAAATGTTGACATAAGATAAACCACCATTGTAAGATAATTGTACAACAATTCATAACTAAGTCATCAAGCCTATGTTTAAAACGTACTAATATAGAAGGAAGTAAGACAAAAATAATGGTCTCATACCAAGCAAGAATTTTGAAGGATAATGTGGAAGAGGGACAGTTGTATTAGCATGGTTCAACACCTTTATGCCCCTTCACAAACGGAGGTGCGGTAAGATTTTAGAATTGAAATTTTAGAGCTTGGTTTAGTTTATTAGCTTGCCTCAGTTTTTTCTTTCTTTTTTCCCTTTCTTTCTATTATATGATATTTTATTATTTTATCCTCTGTTCTTGTACTTCTTTTTCTCTGGTTTGTCACAAAATATCATAGAGTCAACTCTCTGGGTTCTGCACCAAAGTCCCTAGTGTGTCCCTAATTGGTTGAGGATTAATGCTTACAATATGAAGATGAACTGCAGAGATATGGCAATCAGAAATGGCCTAAATAGCTAGAAATGAGAATAAATTTTAGATATTACGAGGATGTACATAACCAAGTAATAGTAGATAAATTTAGGGGTCTGAACTTGTGTTGCTACAACCAGGTACACCAAGAGCTAGAATTATAATAGAAGCAACACTATTTTTTTCAATAATAAGGTGGAGGCTAACACAATATGTTAAGTGCGAATTGTAGAGTAGTTGTTCTATGATGTGCAATGATATGAACTTCAAGGGGTAACTGGACCAAGTCTATAAGAGAGTAGTATGACTTACTGATTCCATTAAATAGTAGTAAACCATATAGACTTCAGATGAAAATAAAAATAGAGGTTATCTTTATAGAACAATCCTAGAAATTAAAATGTTTGACGGAGAATTAGATACGATCAATCACTACCTTAATATATGAGCAAGGAAGAGGTGGTCCAGCGCGGCCAACAATTGTAGTATCATTCAAATCAGTAAATGTCCAACAAGCACGTCTCTGTGAATCCATATACTTGACCTATTATAGCACTAGAAATGAAAGCTAAGTATGAATGTGACTATAAAAGACAGTACACGAATTTGAAAAGCAAAATAGAGCAATAAGAAGTACATGAGTAAAGCAAGTAGAGTAGTTATAATTTCTTAGCAGAGATCATTCTAGAGTGAATTCATTACCTTTACTTTAGAATGCCAATCTACCCATAATAGATATAGGAGTTGAATTTTCCACAAGAAATAAGCAGAACCAGAGAGTATGAGGAATTTTTAATATCAACTATCAAGCAATTTTAGCAGGCCTCCCTATCTTGACTCGTTGACCTACTAGTTACTTGGACAGCACTGTAAAATATTAGACTCTGACAAATTTGTCAGTAAATTAAGTGGAAATTGAAAATATGTTAAAGAAAACTCTGGCTTGTGGTTTTGATTTGAGAACATAAGAAACAACTTATGTTAATGTCGACTCATCATCAAAAGAACAATCACTTTGAATTTCAACCTTTTTGGGAAATGGCGATCTTCTCATTTCATGGTTATTTCATAGGGATGAGGGATCTCATTGGTAAGATGCAGAAGTTTGCTTGCTTAATGTGCCTTAATTGTTTACTCTTGCATATTTTTAATGTTTTCACGTTTCTGTTTTCATTAGTAGAATATCCTGTCCTCTGTTACAATACAATGCTTCACTCCTTTTGCCTCAAATGATGTCTCTTTCTTTTATTTCCAGAGAAAGGAGAGATAGAAAAGAAAAAAGAGACAGTGAGAGAGATTCACAAATGCATTACTGGCTCTAAGACAAATATTGACGAATCTGAGGGTATCAATAGAACGGGGAGAACCACCAGAGAGTATAAAACGACCACAAATTGCTCCAACATTTCTTTCTTAACACAAGAAGATTCAATAGAACCTTTTCCAAGCCCCAAGTACCAAACCAGCTACCATTAATTGCTTTCAACCTCCGAGAATAGGCTGGCTAGATCAAACAATTGCCTTGATAGTCCTCTCTTTGCATTGACTTTGTCTTGCTACACTGACAGTATAGCTGAAAGGCTCGTCCAACCAGCAAATACAGAAATACTATAATGCATATTCTTCAATTACATCATAAATGAAATACCTTCTTGAGCATTCCATCGCGTACACAATCAAGAATTGGTGGTACAGTTGCATCCCCCATTGTTCCGGTTTTTATCTTGTTTGATGTATCAGTTAGAGGTAGAGGAGATCCAAATCCTATAGAACCCCCAACAACTGCAATTACATGCTAAAACAAGTAGTTGAAAGTTCAGTTAGCCAGCCAGAGGAAAATAAAACGGAAACATGCCTTTTAAACTGAAATATTTACTTAATCCACTCACTAAAGTAGATATCCATACCTGAAGTACTAATTCAAGGATATGATTCATTGGTAAGTATGGTAAATATACATCCTTATGCCCAAGGTCAGGAATTATGGTCATTACAGCAGCCATTGCTGCTAAGATTTTAGCATGTGTAATCATCACACCCTGTGGAGGAAATTGAAGAAAGAAAAGAAATAACTAAAAAAGAAAGCAAGCAAGAAAAAATGATCATGAGCCAATATATATGTATATATGTTTAAGCTTAACAAAACTAAGGTTTCATCTAAACTATTAGTTAAAACGATCAAACCAGTGAAATGACACAAGAATTATTTGTGGAAAAACTATATACCTCAATTATGCTTCAAACCTCAGGCAATCCTGTGCTTCCACTCTTGTACATTATTACCGCAACCCGTAAAGTTACGTATAACTTTTCTTCCATCTCAGCTATTTAGCTGAATCGTGTGAAAATTCAGTTTGTACATGCATGCATAAACACTGTAGCTAAATTTAATCCATTCCCTGCCAAATTGTACATATAGAATTCTAAATTTTATTTTATTTTACTATTTAATAACGAATTAGTTCATGAATTGTGGATCAAAATTTTAAATTAATAAAAGTATTAATAAAGTGCTTTTTTTTTTTACTATAGTAGTATTTTTATTATATAGTTTTTCTGGAAAAAAATTTACAAACTAGTAAATTAAAATTTAAAACTTTGTATATTTTAATATTTTTACGATCAAGTATAATGTTATAATATTTTTTAAAGGCATTAAATTTCAACAAAAATGATTGTTAGCAAATAGGCTCATATACTTTAACAATGAGAGAGAAATATAATGAGTTTTGAAATTTATAATTCTTTTGAAACAAACTGAAAAGAGCTAATGTTAATTATTTTAAAATTTCATATAATTATAATGGCACGTGTTACATCAAACAAAATGTTAGAATTGAAAAGTCGAATTTTAAACGCACACTAATTAGTAGTTACTTATAGAAAAATGTTATATGTACTTATATTGTGTATAATATCTTGTCAACTCACATTATTTACTATTACATAAAAATTCAATGAGATTCAAATCCATTAAAATATCATTTAATAATAAATATAGCGTGAGAGTGAGATGGTCCTGCACACGTAACACTAACTAAGTTACAAGTAGATTGCTTGTTAAATAAGTTTGATATTGATCAATGAAAAGTGATGTGAAAGGAGCATTGTTCAAGTTATTCAAAATTTTGGCCTTCTATTCTACTCGTATATAAGCCTCACTAATTGGATAATTGTAACTAAAATGGAAAAATAAAAAAAAATTAAAAAGATAAAATAAAAATCTACCCGCCCCAAAATCCCTCCTCACAGAAAAGAATAAAACATTAAAAGGGAACACTTCAAAAGATCAAGCTTCTTTCCCTAGGATGCATAACCAGATCCTATGCGATGGTAGTCTATGAAGCATACAACTTTGAGAGCTCTTCCTGGAAAGCCTTTTTGATAGAATCTCTCTTGATCTTCAGAGCTGCAGTGACTAGGCCAGACTCAAGAGACCATGGGTCAGGAAGCAACTTAATTTTTGAGGGAATCTCAAATTTTTCCAAACGAGCCTTTTTTGCTATCTGCAGAGAGTTTCATAAATCATGAAAAAAATAAATAATGTAAAACACTTTTCATTCCATATTTTCCAAATGCTAAAACAAGCATAGTATAAAAATTTTAGACGAAGAACTAGTGTTAACCTCAAAAGTTGATTTCATTAACTTAAACTATAGATTTAGCCAAACTTACCTTCCAAAAATTGGCAAATTAATTCCATATCTCAACTCAAAAGTTGTAAGAGAATGTTGATACAAAAGCCATACCTTTACAAGTGATGCAGACACCTCCTTCACAGCTTCTTCTTTCCTACACAGTTCTGAAAGATCAGAATAAGCAATTCCTTGCTTTGAAGCCCATTCTGTCAATGCAACACGAGAAACCACCACGAGTGCCACACAGTAACTATGAAAAGGATCAGCATGCAGCATAATATTGTCCACATAGGGGCTGGCACCAAGAACTGCCTCAACCTGTATTCAATAAATTAGTCATTAACTATTGAGAATGTTGAATTCCACAAACCAACATTCATACCTTTCCCAAGGAGACATATTCTCCATGTTGCAGTTTAACGATGTCCTTTTTCCGGTCAATTATCTCAAGGCAGCCATCTTCATGAATTCTCCCTATGTCACCAGTGTAGAACCACCTCATTCCTCTTTCATCAACCTTTACAATAAATGATACAAGAGTAAATATATGTTATTAAAAAAGGCAGCAAACCGCAACTTTCAACTTCACCATGCAGAACTGTCAAGGACTAACTTAAAGGTTCATAAGTGTTTGATACCTAGCCCATCCCCTTATACAAGAGCCTTTGGGCTAAAGGGTGTACAATGGTGGACTAAATTACCTGGTGTTGAAATTCAACTTTTATTTAGTATTTCCTTTTATTTGTCACTTTAGCCATTAGCTATATGGACCATAATTAAAGAACACAAAATCCAGGCTTAATTATGAAACCTATTTATCAAAATGGCCTTATTCAGCTTTTAACATCTAATAAGTTCATTCGATTAATCTCTCAGTCATTTCTTAATTAATGTTATGCTTATAATTTTTTGAAGGGTAAAATTGAAAATTTAATAACAAGTTTTTTTATATTTTAGAACAACAAAGAAAATGGACTTCTTTTTTTTATCTTCAAAGTGACAAATAAAAAAGACCAAACAAAGTATAAGGGGGTGGCAAGAATAAACTCTTGACCACTACACCATAGAGATTCTCATATACCATGTCAATGACCAACTTTCATAAAAGTTTAGAGTTATGAACAATTTTACATCTAACCAAACTATCACAATAGAGAAAAAATCAAAAGCAATATCTTATGCCACCTCACTTTTTTACCCACAACAAAAGGAAAAATGAACATGAAGCTTTACCTTAAAAGACTCTCTTGTCTTTTCTTCATTTTTGAAGTAGCCAGGGGTGATGCTTGTACCACCAATTACAATTTCACCACGGGGCATCGGTGAGTCATTAGCTGAATATCCACCTTCAGGCCAGTTGATTAGCTGAGCAAATAATACCAAATGCTGACATAAGAAATATTTTCCCAATGCAGAAAGAGAGGGCAAACCACCATTGTAAGATAATTGTAGAATAATTCATGACTTGGTCTTGAAGCCCAATCTTACATTACACAACTTAGAAGGAAGCAAGTAAAGAATAATGGTTTTATGCCAAGCAACAATTCTGAAGGCTTGTGAGGAAGAGGGATAGATGTCTAGCCATTTCTATTAATTTTATTCAGTTGCAATGTCACCAGAAACATTTCAAAACACTTGCACATAACATGAAGCAGTAATTAAGTGACAAATTCAAAGCTTACGATGTGCAATGATATAATAAACTGCAAGGGATAGTAACTGTGCCAAACTGATGCGAGTAGTATGATTCCATTAAACAACAGTAAGAAATGAAACCCATATAAATTTCACATTATGAAAAGAGGGGGAAAAAAGGAATTTTTCTTAATAGAACAATCCTTGAAGTTAAAATGTCTGAAGGAGAATAAGATGTGATCAACCGTTACCTTAATATATGAGCAAGGAAGGGGTGGTCCAACACGGCCAACAGAAGTATCACCATAATCACAAAATGTCCCACCACCACACGTCTCAGTGAGACCATATCCTTGACCTATTATAGCACTGGAAATGACATCTATATATGAGTGTGATGGGAAAACATAATACAAGAGATTTGAAAAGCAAAATAAAACAAGAAGTACATGAACAAAGCCAGTAGACAAGTAAAACTTCCTTATCTGAGTCCATTCTAGAGTGAATCCATCTACCCATAACATATATTGGAGTCGAATTTTCTTTCCATAAGAAATAAGCAGAGCCACAGAGTGTGAATTATTTTTAATATCAATTATCAAGCCCAATTGCAGTGAGCTTGACTTACGGTTAATACTGCTACTACCAAACTGTAAAATATGAATCTGCCATTGAATTAAGTGGAAACCGGAAATATGCTAAGAGCAAGACCAGCAAGCTTTTCTTTGATAACATGCCTTACTTGTATCCTCTCACGTACTTTAATGTTTTTTTTTCCTTCCTGTTTTATTAGGGGAATATCTTATCCTCCGCTATTAGGTTTCACTCCTTTTCTTTAATAACGTTACTTCTTTTATTTGAGAGAGAGAAGAGAAAAAGATTCACAATACTGACCCAAAACAAATGTTGATGAATCTTTGGGTACCACCAGAAAGGGGAGCACCGCCAGACAGTATAAAACGGATACGGCCACCCAAAATTGCTCGGACCTTTTTAAACACAAAAAGATTCCATAGAAATTCTTCCAAGCCATAAGCTCCAAACCAGCTACCATTAATTGCTTGCAACCTCCGTGCATAGGCTAAATCAAACAATTTCTTCGTTAATCCTCCTTTTCCATTGATCTGCATGATTAGGCTTACTAAGTCTTGTTACTCTGACTATATAGCTAAAAGGTTCAATCAACAAGCTTACTAACAAAAACACAAACACTAAGATGAATAATATGTAAGTGCATAATCTTCAATTACATGCTAAATTAAAATACCTTTTTGATTACTTCGACCCGTGTACGATCAAGAATTGCTGGTACAGCTGCCATCACAGTTGGCCTCAATACAGTGGCATCCCCCTTTGTTCCCTTTTTTATCTTGTTTGATGTATCGGTTAGAGTCAAAGGAGATCCATATCCTATAGCAGCTCCAACAGCTGCAACTAAATGCTAAAACAAGTAGTTGAAAGTTAAGTTTGCCATAGGAAAATTAAATGGAAACAACATGCCTTTTAAACTGAAATATGCATTCAATCCACTTACAAAAGTAGATATCCATACCTCAGCTACTAATTCAAGAATATGTGCCATTGGTAAGAATGCCATATATACATCGCCATGCCCAACATTAGGAATAATGGTCATTACACCAGATATTGTTGCTACGATATTACCATGTGTCATCATCACACCCTGAAGAAAGAAAGTAAAGAAGCAGCATAGCAAAAAGATAAGAAAGAAAGAAAAAAGGAGCAGAAACAAAATTATGGTCCCATAGATATGGCAGTAAAACCAGCGAAAGGATAGAAAGATTGGCACCGGAAGAACTACATATCTCAACGATGCTTGGAACCCACCTTAGGCAATCCTGTACTTCCACTCGTGTACATTATAACTGCAACATCTTCTGGACAGGGCAAAGATGGCGCAATCATATCCTTACTACCAAGCTTCACAACTTCTGAAAAGCAAATAACTCTCCAGCTATGCAGAGACGATGAGACATCGGATGGGATATTGTCATCCATGCAAATCACACGTCTCACCCAGTGAAGTTGTTCACGTACATAAGCAAGTGTTTTCAATTCTTTGCGGCCACAAATCACAGTTGTAACTTCTGTCTGGTACAAATTTTTAAAATGACGTCAGGCAAGAAAAACAGAGAGCAGAAAGCAGGGGATAGCTGAGCAGTGTACCTAGAGTATCTTAAAAGAATATCATACGAAACCATAAACAAAACTCCAGAAAGTAAAAAGCAATACTGAGGACAAGCTACAGCTAAATTAACAAACGCGACTGCATAGTTTCATAATTTCAAATGCTATTTTCTCTTAAGAAGTACGTAAACTAAAACAGACAGAGAGAAAACCTCATTCAAAGAATGGCACAAAGCTTCCTCTCCCAGCGACGAATATATAGTCACAACCGTCACGTTTCTCCTGAAGCAACCCTGCCGGAACAGAAATCAACCAATCAAAATTCCCATGCAACACTAAAACACATGAAAAAGAAATGGTTTGGTTGAAGCATGAAGACAAACACCTGCAAGGCAAGGAACCATTCGGCCCTCGTGTCAGCGAAGAGAGCGACGCGCTCATGATCGTTATGGTCCAGCAAGACCAAGCCGTTGGAGAAGGAGACGGCGGTGTCGTGGGCCTGGCGATAGGTGAGCCACTTGTAACCGCCGAGGTGAAGCTTCTCGAAGGATCTGCCGTCGGGCCTCGTCTCCACCTCCCGGGAGATCACCTCGCGGGTGCCGAGGAACTTCCGATCGCGGTTGTCAGGGTCGGTGCACTGGTGGTCGAACATGTCGGCGAGGGTGGTGACGTAGCTCCACGCCGAGGTGACCGGGGTGTCGAAGCGGACGTTGCGGACGGCGAAGCCGGGGTCGCCGGCGACGTCGACGGGGACGGCGCGGCGCTTCTTGCGGTTGCGGTTGCGGTTGCGGTGGTTGCGGACGGCGAGGATGATGAAGGGGATGACGAAGCCGATGATGTAGGACTTCATCGTTGAATGGTTCTTCCGATGAGAGAATGGAGGGAATGAATGAACGCTTGGCTCTCACAATGTGGTGTGCCACCCAAGCTCAAGAGTTAGAGAATCTCTAGTTTGGAGTTTTCAGCATCAGAACTGCTTCTTTTCTCCTCATTAAATTTAAATATTTAGTTAGTCAAAATTGTCTGGATTTAGTTTTAAATATATATATATATATATATATATATATATATATATATATATTTTATACTACTATTATTTTGACGAGTTCTTACATGAATAATCGAAGCATAACCCGTTGCACTAAAAATTAAATTAAGAAATTTTATAAAAACAAGCTAAAGCTAAAATGACATTTCAAATAGTTATTTTAGTAATTATTTTTCTTTCTTCTTCTTTTTCCCTAAATTATCATTGAAGTATAACTCTAATTAGTTTATTTAATTTGAGTTAGATAAGGTTATTAAATTTGTTTTTGGTGTTATGTTTGGGAGTTTTGTTGATGATGGAAATGATGGGTCATTAACAGGTTTGAAAACTTTTTTAATGATAGAATTGAATTTAATTTAATTTCATTATTTTGAATGTCTATAAAATTGATTGTATTAATTATTTAAACTATTTTGTCCTTCATTATTTTTTTTAGGTCGTCTGACGGGTCGCGCACTTGGCTATGGCCGGTGAGTCTCACCGACGGGATAACTGCGTACACAAGGTCTCGAACTCGGAACCTTGCTTAAACGATACCAAGTCACTTACCACTTGGACCAATCCCCGTTGATTTTGTCCTTCATTAATAAAACATCATATTTTAATAACAAACTTAATTATTCATTAAACAAACATGACACAATCAAAATCAAATCAAAGCGCTCTATTAAATAAATTTATCAAAAAAATTCACAAGAAATTTTTTTCTAAAATTTTAAATATTATAATAACCTGTTTAAAATTTTTGCATTCAGTGCAAAGACTTCATTGATCAATTTATATATATATATAAAATTGAATCTTATTTTCTATTGTTATACATAGACATATATATATTCAACAACACCCATATTTTTTTTATGAAACATAATATTAATAGACATTCATGCAATATCAAAGTAATTATAGAGAATAAGAGAAAACAAGAAGAGTACAAAACAAGAGAAGAACAAATGAGCACAAACAAATAAGAAGAAACAAGATGCGGTGGAGCGTGAGCATGAGTTATGTGAGAGAACGACATACTTGTGAGGGATTGGGAGTAAGAGTTGATGCAAAAGTTGTCGTAGAGAAGCGTAAGCGCGGAAGAGACAACGAGAAGTCACCTAGCAGGAAAAAGACGAAGAAAAAAGGAAAATAAGATAAGGGTAAATTTGGATTTTTATGTTTAAATCTATAGGAATTGAATTACAAATCAGACCCATTTGGATCTGATTTAGTTTTAGACTTAATCAAAGAATTGAATTCCATTCTTACCTCAATTCCAAGCTATTATTTTGTTCCAAACCAATAAATTGAATTCAATTCATAAATGAATTCAATTTCATGGGGTTTCCAAACATGTTGTAATGGGATGGCAAGGAAAAGTGAAAAATAGAATGGTTAGTTACATGTCACTCCTTTGTTTGGGAGTTTAATAGTGAGAGATGGGTGAAATCCTACTAATATTGTTTGGTTGTTACAATAAAATGGAACTAAATGGAGCATAATTAAGTTTGTTTTCCAACTTTACCTAATTATTAGATATCATCAATAATAATGAGTTTGATTGTTTTTAAAAGTATCATAGTAATTTTATCAAATTTAGAGGGAATAAGTATCATTGACCCTCACTGACCTCTCAAATTAGAGAAACAACAATTCTTACCAATTTGATGGTAAGGAAGGGACTCATAATCCTTCCTTAGCCATTCCGCTCCCCTCCAAATAATCACTCCCAAACACACTTTACACTTTAGTAGTCTCTCCTTTCCATGGCATCCCCTTATTAGTCATTCATCTAAACACACCCTAAAGTTTATGGCACTAGTCAAATTCATCCTCAACTTGTAGAAAATAATAAATTCGTTTATGAGGTTGTTAAAAGTTGATTATATTAGTCCTTCACCGTCGGTTAATTAGTCCATCTCAATGACTAATTCAATCAAATTTTCAATTAAAAAAAGGCATGAGACAATGAGACCATTACAGTGAACAAAAGGAAAAAATATTAAAGATGTGTTTGTTTCAAGTTTTGAAAATCACATTACCAAGAATCAAATTCCCAGTAATACAATTCTCAATAATGTAATTTATGGGTATTTTACAAAACTTGTTTGTTTCTCCATTGAAATTATTGAAAACATTTTTTTTAGATTTCCAACAATAAATTTATACATATTTGATTGGTGACAATATTTTTAGGAATATGTATAATAATTATCAAAATACCAATAATAAAATTATTTATATATTTTTTTAAAAGATTGAGGATAAATTAGTATTTTTTGTGCAATATTTTCCATTCTCGTGATAACAAAATATTCTCAACGTCTAAGGTGAGAATAAAAATACATAAAAACTTGGATATATAATTTTTTTTAGGAATAATTTTTTCACAGAAATAAATTTTTATACCTGAAAATAAATGAAAAAATAAAATATCTTCAAGTGATCATTACAAAAGATAAGTAAACATATCTTGAAACAAACTGTGTCTAATGATAATGCTTTATGAAGCTGAGTGTGTGCCTCAGCGAATACTCGGGGTAGATTTCATATATGCGGCGCAGATTCCATGTCCAGAAGCTCATTCGCATGTTGTTGGTTCCATTGTCCAAACCAGAAAAAAAAAGGAAAAAAGATGTGACAAAATGACATGGTAGTTTACGAGTAATGGGCCATGAATCATGGATCATGGTGGATAAGTAGCTAGAAAAGGGAGTTTGGCGTTCACCCTAGTTAGGGCTTAAGGAGGTCACAATCAGTTACTCCCCCCGCTTCACTCTCATAAATCAATGTATCAATAAAAATTATACGTCTTCTTTTTAGTTTTTAGGACAATTCAGTACCCTTAATATCATCTTAATTTTTTTTTTCCGGATTTCCCACATGCATCTTTTCACTAAAAGTAATTCTATTTAAATATTGTGAGACATTTAAATGTGTGCACCACATAAATGTATACTACTCTCCCACCAGCTGTCACTCCTATCACATACTTTCTTAAACATGTTAACATGAGAATCGTAAATACATCAATCGTGAGAACAGAGATAGATCAATAATAGATTGAGAGGTTTAAGGGAGGCTGCCCAGGTGAACTCAATTATTCGTTTAGTTTATGTTAATTGGTTGATTGGCCACCTTGTTTGCTTTAGTCTGCAATTGAATACACAATCATACCTCTTTTGGTGTGTTTTGAGATTAAAAAATGGTGAAGAGCATATTTTATTTGGTATGTAATTGGATTG
The DNA here is from genome assembly GCA_003254905.1 of Nissolia schottii. Classification (NCBI taxonomy): domain Eukaryota; kingdom Viridiplantae; phylum Streptophyta; class Magnoliopsida; order Fabales; family Fabaceae; genus Nissolia; species Nissolia schottii. Next base: position 455,895 of record QANU01031477.1, read on the forward strand.
GGTACCTTATTTGCTTTCGTTTGCAATTGAATACACAATCCTACCTCTTGCAATATTTTGAGATTAAAAAAATGGTTAAGAGCATAAGTAATTCGTATATAATTGGATTGGATTTACAAGGAAAGTAACAATCAATATATAGAAGTTAATCAGCTGTACACTCATACAGCAATATGTGTATATTTGTACACATCGCCTAACAAAAGATTATTTGATAGAACCTCTAAGATTGATTTTCTCAATCCATTTGTCATCTTACTTCACCTAGGCAAAATGGTCATATCATGAATTGGGATCAAAGATGATTCAGTTGTCTAATTAGACTAAACCCTATAGTAATTCTTATGATCTTTGTGCTCCTAATTCACATTTAGACCAATGACTTACATGCCCCTTCTTGTGTGGATAATTTTTAGAAATAAGGGTCGGCTTTTGGTCGAGAATTTTTATTAATAAGTTCTCATTGAAATTCACATACAGCCTAGCCCTTGCCGTAATTTTGATAAAATGCACAAGATATCGATCAAGTAGTCGTAAAGGTTGCTAAAACAGATCACATGGAATAAAGTACTAGCTTCCACAATATTTTGAAGTCTCTTCTATTTTCGTGCGCACATCCATCGATTAATGCTTACAATTTCAACAATTGCATATGCTTATGTTACTTTGCCGAACTTGCAGCGGTAATCACGCTCCTTGCTCAGTACATAACAAGTAGCAAAAGAAAAAGCGCGTTAAATACAGGGAATGGATCATCGAGAGAAAGACGCAAACATACTAAATATGACCAATTTATTATTGTGTCAAGTACAAGGAAAACGAATTGCCTTTTTTTGAACGTGGACTTTGTGAGCCCGTTTAAGAAGCAGCAATTACCCTTTGGATGCAAATGCAGGCAAGCCAGTTAATGCTTTGATTTGTCATTTTACCTTTTCTTGGATGTTTGGGGGGTGTGGTTAATATTGTTGACTTCGTAAACTCCACCGAACACAAATGCATACAAATAACATATGGAACTACGCTACAACATGTGTGTACGTATGGTTTTCTATATGCTAGAGGTGGATCTTGTCGCTTTGGATAGGGACTAGAAGGCGAGCAAGGCATCTTTTTCTTTTGGCATATTATTTTGTGTTGTACGTACTTGCATTTGAAAGCCACAATATTTGTGACGGGGTTTCATGTTGGTGGTTGTTGATGAGGCCATTTTATTCTCTTTTAGTGTCGAACTCTTTACAATTATCACGGTGCAAGATTAATTATTAGACCGTAAAATCATATGTAATTGCCACACAAGCTTATTGGAATGTACCTTACAATTATATTATACATATATGTATATGTGTCATTTGTCATATTTTGTAAACATTATATTTATTGTTGATGTTAATATGCCAATCACCGACTATATAGTACATCAGATGCATGCATAAAAAATTGGGTGCAACCATTCATCCAACGTTTCCCTTTATAAGGGCGAGTAACCAGGGAAGGTTCTTATGGTGGATTGCTCAGTCAAGTCATTAAAATATTCATGGAGTAACAATAAGATATAATTTTAAAATAAAACATTATCTTTTGTCCTGAAATTCATAATTTTTATCGATTTCATTCTCAAGCTTTTAAAATTATTAAGATTATTTTTAAAGTTATCAAACATCTATCATCTCTATCCTTACAATCTATGATCTATTATCTTTGAGACAAATTTAATGGATATTTAATAATTTTAAAGACAATTTTAATAATTTTAAATGTTTGAGGATAAAATTGATAAAAGTTGCATACTTTAAAAATGAAAATATGTTTTACTAGAACTCTATGTTTATTTTTTTGTGTGACCAAAACTTAAACTTATATATTCCGTAGTAACATTTATTTGATCTGCTGGGTCAATTGTTCGCTGAAAACCAGGTATATTTGTATAAATGTATTTGTTATCACAAAAAAGGAGTATTCATTTTCATTTCAATTAGCATATATTCAACAAAGATTCCCTCACGTATCAATAAAAAAAATAAAGATTATGGGAACATTATGAAATGCTGAGATGACACCTGACCAGATAATTGAAATTTGAAAAGTTTTAAAACTAAAATAAAATTGAAAAGCTTCTTTGAATAAGGTTTTTTGGATCTTAAGTACACATGCGAGGGAACGTCGTCAGTCTCTCATCACGCTTTACTATCAAAGTAGTATCAATTATCAAATTCCATTTGTCGGACAAATATGGCCAGCTGCAAATTTCAAATTGTAATTCAGTATACACCAATTACATAATGAGCAAAATAAAGAGAAAGCTCTTGATGAGGCAACTACCAGCACAAAATAACCTGTTTTATATTGAACAATTGTTAATTAGACACAATGGTGACCATTCTCAAGAAGCACATCCTTCACCCACTAAAAGCACTCCTTGTTCAAAAGCGAGAATCAAACTTGTAATTTCATATTTATAGGATCAAATTGCTTATTAATTTTGCAACTTGGTATCAATTACTCAAAGATTTTGAAGAGCACAATATATCTTCGAAGCTGAGAAGATCTTTTTTCTTATATGACAATACCTGCAAAAAAAAATGTATAGTTTGTGACGGTTTCAATTTATTTAATTAATTATGCTTGATTAGTCTATCTTTCGTGAGGTAACCACAAAACAATCCTCACCTTCATTCTAACTAACCCGCAATTATAGTTTAAAATATTTTCTTTCGTGACGTAATCACATGAATCACAAGGTATGTCTCACCGTTTAGACATACCAAAATTCAAAAACCGTATATATGACTCGTAAATCATTGTTTCTGATTAGAAAAACTAATACACCAAGTCACAAAGTATGTGATTTGATTATAAGGTTTCTATTTTTTTTTTTTTGAGAATTAACAATTCTTATATAATAAAAATAGCCCCAAACATGCACTTAAATGCAATAGGAGTTATTTGTTTCACATCGATCGATCATAAAAATTGTGTAGACTTGGTTTTTCATCATAAACTAATGCCCCTTCCCAAAGTTGTGATATACTGATATAGTAATATAGTATTTTTTTTGGTGATGTTATAGTAATGTAGTATAACACTATTTAAAATCGAAGGGATCATTTGTAACCAAAAAAACAAAACAATGAAGTGATCATTCCATAGTCAACTTTTTTCCTTCCTTTGTCCTTGATGTAAAAATGAACTTTAGGTGCATCAATATGATTTTATTCCACTTAACCAAAAAAAATAAAAAATCAGGTACAACTCCATTCATCAATACTAGCAGTAATTACTTTCCCCTTATCCAATAAGTGTCCACCATTTTCATTTTGATATATTTATAAATAATTATTTTAAAATAAATAATATTATTTATTTTTATCATGTTTTTATTAAATAAACTTAAAAAAATAAAAATCTTAAATAAAAATAATTTTATAAAATATTAAAATTCTCAATCATTTCTTTAATATTCACATAACTCAACATAACATAAACTATGGAGAAAGTACAGTAACAGGAAAATTATTTAGCGGAATGGAAAAATCAAGGGTAATTATAATTATATATATATAGATATATATTTAACTATAGTGACGGAATTGACCCTGTCCAAGGCAGTGCCTAACCTCGGAATAGGGTGGGACCCATAGTACCCCCTCGGGGTGTAAAGAGTATAATTCCCCTGGCGTGAGCGTGAGGGTGGGGGCAAATAGAAACGTTTCGAAAATATTTGGAAAGCAAAATTAAAAACGCTAGAGAGAAGGGACGCAAATCGCATGAGAGTGGAAGAGGTACCTCATTCACCGTTACCACCACCTCCACCTCTTCTCTTCCGTTCACATTCATATTGCTAAGCTCCTTCCTTCTCTTCTGTTTGGATTTTGGATCTGAACAAAAGTTGAAGAAGAAGAAGAAGAAGAAGAAGAAGAAGAAGAAGGAGATGGAAGAGAGCCTCATTTTCCAGTGGCCTGTCATCAGATCTCTCTTGTCAATCCTTCAGTGGTGGGCTTTCAATGTCACCGTTATCATCGTTAACAAGTGGATCTTCCAGGTCTCTCTCTCTCTCCTCCTTTCATGTACAACAATTTTATTTAAATCTCTTCTTGCTTGCGTAATTAGATTTCTAAACAACGACGGATTCTGCTCTTCTTTTCTAATTCAGGAATTTCCTTGTTTAATTTCCCTGTTTTTGCTTGATTTTATATGCTGTTACAGGAAGAATTGACGATCTGTGAAGTTCTATTAGATTCTACCGTATAGCAGTAGCATGCAGCTCGAGACTGATGCTTGCTATATTAAGAATTGCTACGCGTTACTACTGTTTTTTTCATGTAATATATGCATTTTAATTTCCATGTTTGGTGTTACCTCTCTAACTCTGTTCATTGAGCTAGCTGGACCTGTTGCGTTTCCGAATTTTTGCTGATCTATCTATGTACTCGTCCGTTACTTTTATATGCGTGCTGCTGAATTTAATTCTCTGCTGTTGTTTGTGTTTATGATGGCATTTGAGCTGCGTACAGTGCTTGCTAATCGTTGTGAATTCCTTTTTTCGGATCTTGGATTCTTCGTGAGAACTCAAACAGTTGAAACAAAAATATGAAAATCCTGTGATGTAATTGTCATACTCCGGGACATATAATTTAGTGTGGCTTTAAATGCATTGAGAATTGATCCTGACCGGTGTTTGTGTAACTAATTTGTGAACAAACAATTGTGGCTTTAAAAGCTTCTTGAAATGTGTCTTTTCCTTTCATGAAGAGTAGGCTTTCTCCTGGTGTTAAATGTCTATAATACATACTCAGTTCTGTTTTTTGCTGGTCATGAAGAGGCCGATGGTTTTCTGAAGTTGTATTCCTGGTTCTCCGAACTACATTTCGAAGGGATTTATTCTTTATCTTTTACTTCATTATGACATTGATGTGTTGAACAAAGCTTGTTACGAGGATCTTAATGATTCTGAATTTCTGGTTACCTGATTGTTTAGATCTTTTATGTACTTGTGCCATCTATTAGGAATAAATATTTTATCTATCTTTATCACTTATTCCACCATCCATTTCTGTGTGTGTAGGATTTATTCTCTTTGGCATTGCCTGTTCAATTATCATTTCAAAAACTTACATGGGTTATATAACAAGTGCTTTGAATTATTATTTTTTTTGGCAGAAATTGGATTTCAAGTTTCCCCTATCAGTATCATGTGTCCATTTCATCTGCTCAGCCATCGGAGCATATATAGTAATTCACGTGCTGAAGCTTAAACCACTGATAACTGTTGACCCTGTAGATCGCTGGAGAAGAATCTTCCCAATGTCATTTGTGTTCTGTATTAACATAGTGCTAGGGAATGTGAGCCTACGATACATTCCAGTTTCTTTTATGCAGACAATAAAGTCATTCACGCCTGCAACCACAGGTAAACTTCAATAATTGGTAACATTTCATATTTGCTACCTGCTCTATATTGAGACTTTGAGGGTACATTCACCTGACTGTGATGAACCGCCACAGTTGTTTTGCAATGGCTAGTGTGGAGGAAGTATTTTGAATGGCGTATTTGGGCTTCTCTTATACCCATTGTTGGAGGGATTCTTCTTACATCTGTAACAGAGCTTAGCTTTAACATGTTCGGATTTTGTGCTGCCTTATTTGGCTGCTTGGCTACATCTACGAAGACTATCCTAGCAGAATCTCTGCTGCACGGATACAAATTTGACAGGTACAGTCTCTATACTTGCATTTTATTGATTGTTTGTTACTTTTTATTTTGACTTTCAATGTTTCCTTTCTCTTTTCTTCTCTTTCTGGGTTTTATGTAGCTTTCCAGTTATTTGCATGTTTGTAATGCCTACTCGTTATAATGGACAATGAGTTTTTAACTCTACATCTACTTTGTCAGTCCAGTTTTTTTATGTTTCAAATTAACTTTTTCCTCATTGTGGAGATAGTAAGTACTATGCATTGGAGCTGTAAACATCTTTGGCTGCTGCCAAATTTGATGATATAAACTGCTGCCAGCATCTATAAGGCACACAATTATATATGCATACTAGACAGAAATTTGCTGAACACATACACAAAAATCTTGTGTTATACAATAACATTAAAGTGGAAGTGTGCTTAGCATGGTTGGTGGAAATAATTCATTTTTATCTAGATTTCACTGTTGGGTGTAAACTTGCTTCACTTTGAATTGACCAACTTACATATGAATATGCCCTAAATCATATTTATGGAGAGGTAAAACTTTTGTAAAATCTTGTTCTCTTTTGTGATTTCTATGCTGACATTGGACATCCATATATGGCATTTTGCCATATATAACCATTTTGGCAGAATGCACTTTCCCAAACTTACTGTATCCTACATAGACCTATCTATGCCTTGAATATTCATTTAATTCCTTGCTGAATGGGAAAAAGAAAAAGAAGATTGATGCAAGACGAAGATTTTGCTTTGGCTTCTCTCCTTTTTTTATCTTACTTTTTTTGGCTTCAATTTAGATTCCAAAGGCTGCAATTTTATGACTAGTATGAAAATCAGTGTTTATTGTTGTAGCTAAGCAGTCATTGTGTTAACATCTAAGAAAGCATTTCATCAACATTGGCTGAGGTTTTGAATTGTGAACAATGTTTTGAGTTCCTTTTGTATGTTTGCTTCAGAAAAAAGGAAGTGTTGCCTCTGGATAACCAGTGACCTTTTATCACTTGCAGTTGTCTTAGCTATGTTGTATAGTGTTCTATCGCGTATGTGTAGGTTTCTATGAATTGCTTTGGCATGCTTTTTTTGCAGTACACAAGTTAATTTTTCTTTCTGTCTCTTCAGCATAAACACAGTTTATTACATGGCACCTTTTGCAACCATGATATTGGCGCTTCCTGCTTTGTTACTTGAAGGCAATGGAATTCTTGACTGGCTATATACCCATCCTTATCCTTGGTCGGCCCTCATCATTATTTTTAGCTCTGGGGTTTTGGCTTTCTGTCTTAACTTTTCCATCTTTTATGTGATTCACTCCACCACTGCTGTAACATTCAATGTTGCTGGAAACCTTAAGGTGAGATCTATCGGCAATTCAAATGCTTCAAGCTACTATATTTTCCAGTCTTTAGCATTCAAAATCATCACGGTGGTTGTTAATTAGTTTGATCCGTGTATTTTGATATACTGTCCATTTTTTGCTATGTTGTACCTAGAGAAAATGTATCCTCACTATTACTATTCCTATAAGGGATACCGCTTTGCCCTCTTTACATTTTATTTTTTCTGTTACATGTGTTGCCTTTACCTTTGCTTCATAGTTTCATTGAATTTACTAATCATCATTCTTCAACTTAGATTGTTTCTTCTTTTGTTAATGGTGAAATCAAACTATGATATTTTTTACATTATAATTATTCTGCATTTTTCAAATTAACCGGAATCATGTTTTTTGTGCAGGTTGCAGTTGCTGTCCTGATTTCTTGGCTTATATTTAGGAACCCAATTTCATATTTAAATGCTGTTGGATGTGCCGTGACTCTTGTGGGATGTACATTCTATGGTTATGTCAGGAATATGATCTCCCAACAGCCACCAGTTCCTGGAACTCCTCGGACACCCAGGACCCCTCGGAGTAAGATGGAGTTGCTTCCTCTTGTAAATGATAAATTAGATGATAAGGTCTAATTGGCTTATAGCTACGTACCAGGTTTCTGCCGTTTGGAAGGCAGTAACAGTCATAGTAATAGATACAAAAAAGATAAAACAGTGACTTTGGTTATTTATTCTGTTAGGTTACCCACAATTTTTAATATATTGTTTTTCTTTACTTTTCCATTTTTCCTTTTAACCCATCGTCTTGGTCATTTTTTCTATTTTCTATCGTAGAGTTATTTTGCCTTTTCTTTTATTTGTTGCTACTTTGTATTGTGTATGGACTTATGCTACAGTCTATTATTCATTAATGTTAATTTATTGTTGTATTTATTAATGCGAACGAATTGGATGAACGTACCTTTGAGTATCTTCTTAAAACTTATTATTCGTTATTGGTAAGTTTTAAGGCCGAATTCGCCTGTTACCAGTTCAACACGAACAGTATGTGGAACGGCTCGTTAGCACTTCGAATGCATATGATTTACAAACCACGTAGATGGTTTTTGTTGGCGTTTAACTGTTATAGGTTACTTGTTTTTATTTTTTATTATTCTAATTCAAGCACCACTAAGATGTGATGGAATTACTGAAAATGACTTATGATTTAATTTGCAAAATTAAATTGATGATAACAAATATGGTATGAATATTTTAATGCGTGTTAGTATTTTAGGTCAATGATTGTTTCAAGTCCAAATTTGTTTTAGCCAAAAATAACTCAGCCCAAGTTTGTTCTTGATGCAATGGGAAAATTAAAAGAATCAGCTATAGCATACACGGTCCAACAAGAAGCTTATGGAGCCCAAAAGGAATTAGCCCACCAAGTTAGACAAAGATAGGGAAAAAGCTGAAGTCCTCACATCTCAATTAGATAGAACAAAGAAGAAACTACAACCCAATGAAAATTAAAGAGAAGCAGCGACAACCCAAGAAGAATGGTCCAAAGGAAATGAGAGAAGAAAGAGAAACTGCAGCAGCTGTCAAAGAAAGAAATTGAAAACAAATTCTCATTGGGAATAGAAATGGAAGCCGTGTTACAGCAACCATAAGGCTGTCAGGCTTCGGAATAAAGAAATGAAAAGAAAGAAATATAACAAAAGCAACAAGTCGTGACGAGGAAAGAAAGGAGGAACAACAAGTGGTTTTGACATTTATATGGTTTGGAAGAGAGAGAAATCTAAATATATGGGCTAAAATGTAATATTATAGGAGTATGGGGCAAATTTCTGAAATTTCCACGATTTAGGGAGATTTCAGAAATTTCGCAAAAAAAGAAAAGAAAAAAGAAAAGGGCAGAGAGCATGGGATTCCGCGTGGGGGACATGGTTCTGAAATCTCCACGGGTCAGGAAAATTTCAGAAATTTCACAAAAAAAAAATAAAGAAAAGGGGAGAGAGCATGGGATTCCGCGTGGGGGACANTGTATGTTTTTGTTCTATGTGGATAAACACAAAACCAAATGCACACCCCTCTCTCGTAGTGTAATGGAAAATCAAAAGTCATATGAAATTCTGATGCCATCAAACCCTCAATTATGCAACTTCTAAACTGAGGCTTATCATTACAATACAAGATATCATATATGATTAATCTAATGATATACTATAAACAAATTGGGGTTCACTTGCTTCGGTAAATTTAAACCGATTTTTCTCTACTTTCTTGCAGTTTCCTCTCAATCATTGGCGAAGAAACATAATATACAAAGCCAATGCATCATATAAGCATGTGCGAACCACAAGTGGAGAGATTGTTTTATATAAATGTATCAACACTATCCAAGAGACAAATCACACGCTTTGAAGCGGCTACGTTGATGAGGCTCCCACTCAATGGAGTTTGGGAAATGTAGATATACGTAATGTTATCCTTACAAGTGAAGAGACTGTTTTAGAAATTTGAACTTGTAACCATTAAGTCATAAGGCATGAACTACACCATTACACCAAAAATCACCCTATTATAAATTACATTCAATATATCACCAGAAAAAGCATACATTTCTTCGATAGGAGTGACTATCAGATCTACTGGACCAATAGACCACACATGGATTGGAGCAAACAAGAAGAAATATGAGTGCATTGCACCAATCGACACATGTCTCATAGTGTAGCCACTTTCATTAATCCTTCATTTATTTCATTACCATAGACCAATCATTTTTGTCCTGCAAGGGCCAATTTAGCCTGATACAACTTAAATTGCTCATCAGTTTCCTTATCATGGCGGTTAAGAATAAAAATAAATCTGAGTGGGAATTTCAAATTGTTTAAAAAAAAAACATAAAATTTCTATAATTTTTTAATAAAACAATATTGCTGCAATATAAGTATAATAAAGTTAAATGGACGTGTATATTTTAACATGAATTGATTTTAATAATTTTTTTTTTGTTGTTGTATCATAATGAAATTTTATTGAAACCATCCTAAGATGGTGACAACAAAGATGCACAAAGTAAAAAATGAAATTCACAGCTACAAGTGACAATAATCGATGCTAAAATCTCTTATAGTCCTGCTACACGTACACCAAAAAATATACATCATACATACACCCTATAATTATACATAAAGTTTGTGTTTTAATGCATGTAATGTTTGTGCACCTAATTAAGTATAATTGAGAATATCATCTATAAGTTTGTAATGTTTGTGCACTCATGAGAATAAAGTTTGTGCATTATTAATGGTGTATATATAAGTGTATAAAATTGGGTGTACATGTAGCTTTTTTGAATCTCTTATAACCAGAACACAAAATTCTAGAAAGAAATGAAAATAGAAGATACATATTGTGCACCGACAAAATAGGAAAACCGAACAATGTATACTAAGAGGAACATGCAGGACAAAAAAAAATATTTTCCACCCTTGCTTATTGCCACTATTGTACTTTTTTGTACTTGCTTCTTCTTTTCTTCTTCTTTCGGCAGCTTCCAGCTTGTGCTTCTTGGATTTATTTCTCTTCACACATCATATTGATATTGGCTCTTCATCTTATATTGTTATTTGCTCCTTTTTTAATGTTATCTTTCTATTATAAATTTCCTCTTCCTCCGATTATGATGTTTTTATTGTTTGCTTTTGCTTTCTTTTCCTTTTGTTTTGTCAATTGTAGTTCTTTATCTGAGTTTTCATCTGAGGTTATTCTTATTGGAGAATGTAGTTCCTGAATAAATTTTGACATGTATTATTTGGGCAAACCTTAGACCACCAAACAATTGTGATACGTGCAAAGTGCTAGAAAATGGATGGCGCTAAAGCATGTGACCTATACCTAGCCTTCGGGGCAAGCGTTAGGACTCGACGAGGAGGAGGGCGCAACGGTCGCTGTAAAACCTCGGGCACAAGACCGAGCGTAGCGGCCGTCGGTGCAGATCTTGGTGGTACTAGCAAATATTCAAATGAGAACTTTGAAGAACGAAGAGGGGAAAAGTTCCATGTGAATGGCACTTGTACGTGGGTTAGTCAATCCTAAGAGATGGGGAAGCCCATCTAATAGCGCTCTGAGCACATACTCTGAATGAGAAAGGTTAAAATTCTTGAACTGGGTTGTGGTGGATGATGAAAACGTTAGGGGGTCCAGAGACATGGCCGGGAGTCTTAGGAAGGGTTATCTTTTCTATTTAATAGGCAGCTCACTCTGAAAATGGCTCAACCGGAGGCAGGGCCAAGTGGCTGGAATAAAATCAAAGTTCCACACATCAAAACCATTCACAAATATACATATATTATAAAAAAGGATAAATAAAATTAAAACACAAACATTTGATCATGGTCAAGGATCATACTCATTTGTTGAAGTAACATCTGTATAACACATTTCTTTATAAGTAATTTCTGACGTCATTTCAAACTTGCTACCTTGAAGTTTAACCTAACACTAACATACAAATATAATAAAAGAAAATAGTCGTTATCCATTATAGCACACAAGGACTACTAAACCAAAATGATCAAATATGGAGAATACAAAGATTTAAGGGTGAACTTAAGAATACAAATATATATAATGATAAATGTTCCTTAATTCTAGTGACTGTTGTCTTAAAAGAATTAATGATCCAATTTGATGGTTACACAATTAATTTGAATGAACCTAAATTTCAAATGTTTAAAAACTAATTAGAGATATTATTTTTAGATGTAAAACCATAGTTGATTCTTATGATCCAAATTATCCTTCTGAAACTAAATTGACAGTAAAACTAAAGGGGCTATATGAGCAATTTAACTGATCATTATTAAAATATTCTAGATGTATGTCTACATGTAAATAACCAGAATAGGACTTCTTTACAAAATTTAATTATTTATCAAAATTTTGAAATTTTCAAAAGAAAAGCATCAATACTTTTCCAATGAAAGCCCCTCTAATTTATAAAGTTAAGAAGGGTTCAATTAATAATATTTGGTGAGATTTTGATGGGCGAGCTTCACAGTGACATACATAAGCAAAACCAACTTCACAGTAGTGCTTCAAATATTTGTAGAAAACAAAAAGACCTCTAAAATTTTTTTAGCTTTTAAAGGGATAAGCTTATATTTGCCCCAATATACTTCAACATTTGCTCTTAAGTTATACCCCTAAAACACAAAGGATTCTCTGTAAATAAAAAATTATGACCAAAGTTAGTTTTGCCACAGGAGAGAAGGTATCCTGGAAATCAATGCCAGGTTATTGTGTGTAATCCTTAACCACCAATCGAGCCTTGTATCTATCAATGCTGCCATCTGATTTGTGCTTGATTTTATAAACCCATCTACATCCAATTTTATGCTTGCCTTCAGGTAAAGGAACCAAATCCCAAGTGTCATTCGATCCCATAGCATCTATTTCCTCTATCATAGCTTGTCTCCATTCACGAAAATCAACAACTTGGGTGAGAGAGATGATGAACTAAAACAACAATTTCTGCATAGTCACTATTGAAATCCTCAAAGGAACTCGATGAAAAAAACCAAGATCCTGAGAATTTGGGTGAGAAATCCACCTCAGTGCTTTGTGAAATCACCAGAAAAAGTTCAAGAACAGAATAGAAGTTCAAGACATTTCTAAAAATTCGCAGTAAGAGGGAGTAGAATTGAAGAATTGAGATCGCAATGGAGAAAAAAAATGAGAATTTTGAGAAGAAATGCGGAAAAATTCATCTAATATCATGTTGAAACTGAAGAATATTGATTAGAATGAATGAATGTTGCATTACTTGGCTTACAAGCCAACTATTTATACAAGAGTTGTTTGTTGTTTGTTGTCATAACAGCAATAACAGAATAACAACAATAACAGAAAAATTGACCGTTATAATACAAAGGAAAACAATAACTAACTTACTTAACTACCAAGTTAAATAACTAATNTTGAGAGTTTGTTTTTGAATTGGTGTTTGTAATTTGAAAGTCTTGTGAAAGAAGAGTCATTTACGTGTTTGAAGAACTGGACGTAGATTCCTAACTCTTAGGAATAGAACCAGTATAAATTTTGTGTGTGATTCTATCTTCCTTTCATTATTTACATATTCCATCTTTAAAAAAGGAAATCCTTTTTTTTAAAAGAACCTTTTTCGGAAATCTTGTCTCCCTGAATATAAGGAGATATCTCCTGAAACTTAAGGAGATAACCTTTCTAAAGAAAGTTTCATTTTCTATAAAAAGTTCATGCTTAGATTCAACTCCTTTCTCTAAGCCATATTAAACCACCAATTGGTACTAGAACGCTGAAGAGCAAAGATTCATAACTTAGAGAAGAAAACCAAATGGTTGGACCTATTCAATACAACCTGTCGGAAGGACAATCCTCTGCTCGTCCTCCTTCTTTCAGTGGATCAAATTATCCATACTAGAAGGAAAGGATGAGAATCTTCATACAGTCAACTAACTATGATATCTGGAAGACCATCACAAGAGGTCCCACCATTCCAATGAAGACAACAACAGAAGATGGTAGGGAGAAGCAGATTCCCAAAACTGAAGATGAGTGGAATGCAGAAGAAAAGAAACAGATCGAGACCAATGCCAAAGCCTTGAATCTGATGTTATGTGCGATCAGTTTCGAAGAATACATAAAAGTATCCAGATGTACATTAGCCAAAGAAATTTGGGACAAGCTGCGAATTACTCATGAAGGTACGAAACAAATCAAACTGAATAAAATTAATATGTTGAACAGAGAGTGTGAGTTGTTTGAAATGAAGGAAAATGAAAACATCGATGAGATGTTCAAAAGATTTGCTGTGATCATCAACAGTCTGGACATGGCTGGAAAAATTTTCCCAGATGAAGAACTGGTAAGGAAGATCCTAAGAAGTCTCACCGATAAATGGACTTCTAAGATATCTGCAATTCAAGAAGGAAGGAACATTGAAACTCTCACTTACGACGAGTTGAGAGGTAACCTGATAGCCTTCGAAACAACTCATCTAAAGAACAACAAGAGGAAGAAGAAAATTGTCCTGAAGACAAAGATCGAAGAAGAAGCAACATCTGATTTAGAACCCGACAATAATGAAGATGAGGAATTCAGTCTATTTGCAAAGAGAATGGTGAAACTTTGGAAGAAAAGAGGAAGCAACAGAAGAGCAAGTGGTCACAAGCGAGACAAAATTGGCGATCTTAAATCCAAACATGATCTTACAAGCTCCTTTCAATATCTCATAATACTTTAAAGATAAAAAATGAAGCTTTGCATGCTACGATAAACAACCTAACTGAAGATCTTTGCATATTCACTAAAGGATCTAATAAACTAAATTTACTACTTGGATCACAATGTTGTGCAATTAATAAAGCAGAATTAGGGTTCAGCGAAAATAGTCAAAACATATTTTACAAAAATATTATCAAGTCTGATTCTGCTAAAGTTTTAAATAAACCAAATCCATATCATAAATACTTTGTGAAAGCAAAACTGAAAGATTTATGCTATAACTGTAAAGAGTCAGGACATGCATCTAATAAATGTTTTATTGCTTGGAGATTTATTGGTGGGAAGTATGTAAAAGTTGTTATGAATGTTAATGCAGCTAGAAGCTCGAGAAAAACTAACACTCTAGGATCCAAAAAGATTTGGATACCTAAAAGCTTATTACAATAATGCAGGTATGCCTAACATCAAAAAGGAAAAGTGAGATATGGTATCTTGATAGTAGGTGCTCCAGACACATGACAGGAAAGGCATCCATCTTCAAGGAGATTGATCCTTATGACGAAGGAAGTGTAATATTTGGAGACAATGGAGAAGGAAAAATCATTCGAATGGGTAAAGTTGGTAAGAATCTCTCCTCAACCATAAACAATGTTTATCTTGTGGAAGGATTGAAACATAGTTTGCTAAGTATTAGCCAACGATGTGACAATGGTCACAATGTAACATTTGAAAGAAACAAATGCATCATTCATAAGAAACATAGTAACGAAGTTCTTTTCTTTGGGCCAAGACATGGAAATGTATATCACATTTCCTTAAACAACCTAAAAGAACAAGATGTAAAATGCCTTGCTTCCATTGAAGATGAAAAATGGCTCTGGCATAGGAGATTAGGACATGCTAGCATGTTTCAAATCTCCAAGCTAATCAAAAAGGGTTTGATAAGAGGGATTCCAAAAATCAAATTTGAAAAAGACCTTGTGTGTGAACCTTGTCAAAAGGGCAAACAAGTAAAAACCTCTTTCAAACCTAAAGAGTTTTCCACTTCAAGGCCTCTTGAGCTATTACATCTTGATCTGTTCGGTCCAATCAAAACTCAAAGTCTTGGTGGGAAAAGATATGGCATGGTCATCGTAGATGACTATTCCGGGTTTGGTTGGGTTTTGTTCCTTGCTGACAAGGATGAGGCATTTGATTTATTTGAAAAACTTTGCAAACAAATTCAAAATGAAAAAGGAACTTCTATTATATCTATTAGAAGTGATCATGGTAAAGAATTTGAAAATCAACATTTTGAAAGATTTTGCAATGAAAATGACATCTCACATAATTTCTCATGTCCTAAAACTCCTCAACAAAATGGAGTACTTGAAAGAAGAAATAGATCATGCAATAAGGAAGATTTCTCCCTTTTTTTTATGAAAAAGGAAGATTTTAAGATGGGTCTCACACACATGCAAATATGCAACATTCATGCAATAAGATAATCCAAGTCCATTCAAATTCAAACATCAAGCTTAATACATATTGACTTGGAAAATCTTCAGCCCATTTTCACATCAAAAATCATTCAAGGCATATGATAGTGATTTAGTGAAAGATGTAACATATTTGTGTGTGAAGTGTTCAGTTTAGATCAAACAAAGCAGGTCAAGCAAGTAGGAGACAACTAGTTGACAATTTTAGGAGATAAGTTTGGATACGTTTTGAGACTACCTTTGCCTTACCACTTGTTCAGTTAGGGATGCTTGTTTGTCTTCTTGTTCGTCTTCTATTGATACTTCTCCCCTTTTTGTCATCAAGGGTATAGGTAACCTATGTTCAATACAAAGAAAAAACATAATACTGGCCAGGCAACAGAAATAACGAAATGATAGTAGTTGGGTTAGTCCATAAAAGTTGAAGATTTTAAGTTATTACAGACCATTAGTAAGCATGCAAGACTCAAAGGTTTTGGCAAAGATAGGGAGGAAAAAAAAAAGGAAAAACTTGTTCAACCAGTTCAAGCACATCAATACATTTTTCAGATATCCTTTGAGGAGTCATCAGAGGGAAAGTTTGTTTCAATTTGTGTCTGGAGGCACTTGATTCTCGCTTTACTGTTCTTGAATTCCTGGTGGCATGTTTCCTCTCATCCGCCTGTCGTTGTGTCACTGAGGAGATAGTGTCTTGGAGACACATAACTTCGTTCAAGAACTGTATCATGAAATGCTTGATAGATTGGCTCTTGGAGGATGTAGATCTTTTCCTCCTTTTGAGAGAGGAGTCAAAGGAGTCAGATGACACAGTCGCAGGCATAATTATCAAAATCGCTTGTTAACTCGTAAAATCGTACGATTTTGCGAGTTTAGGTAGTAAAATCGAGCTAACTCGCATGTAAACTCATTTTTGGGTAAAATCGGGTAAACTCGGGTAAACTTGCATAAAATCGTGAGTTTACTGCCGATTTTACGAGTTTACCACACAGGCGGGTTTTTTTTTAGGGACAAAACAAGTTTGATACTGTTTTGCATATCTATGAGTTTTTAGATTTAGGTCATTTAAGTATTTTAGAGTTATCATTTACAGTTGCGCCTATAATCGTGCTCCGTTGTGCTCCTCCATCGTGCTCCGTCGCTAATCCATCGTATGTATTTCATCCTTTGCTCAGGGATCTTTCCCACCAGGGTGCGTGACCTCTACATTGCTATTTGTGTTTTAGTGTTCTAGTGTTCTAGATTGAAGACATCATCGTCACAAACTCGCTTCTTGTGATGTTCAGTAGTCAATACTATGTATTATGTTATATGTATTATGTATGAATTGAACTTAGAACTCATATATTTCATCTTTATTTGTGCTTTGTTATGGAGGTAAATGTATTTATGAGTTTCAAGTTTTATTAAATATATTTTTGTAGCATAATAATTTTTTAAACTATTTTTTAATATTTTTTTAATAATAGGTAAACTCGACGAGTTTACGATCCGAGTTTATGGAGTCTCCACGAGTTTACCTAAACTCGCAAGTTTGATAACCATGGTCGCAGGTTCAGGAATATTTTCCTTCCCTTTTCCGTTTTTCCCTTTCCATACATATGCTTCACCTTGTCTTCATTTGGTTCTCTATTCAAGGCTATTTCACAAAATTCAAATAGAGAAGTTAGCAACATAGCGTAAGGAAGAGATTGTTGTTGGAGGAGCAAGTTATAATATACCTAATGAACAGATAGGGAAAGCTGATGGGTATTTCATTTAGCAAACAGTATAAAACCACTGCATCCATCATTGTGACCTTGTCAAAACTTCCTTGTCGTGGAAGTATGACATGAGTGATTATTTGATGAAGTTGACGGTTTGCTTGAGTCAGTGCCAGGGAGGTTAGTTTTGTTCCAGAAAGCTTTGACCTATTTTCAGTCAGAAGTGCTATTACTTCATGATAAGAAAATGGGAGGTCAGTATTCCACTTTCGGCTGAGAAAGATCTCAACACTCTGACATGGAACATGGAATAGTTGGGAAATCAGGAGGGGAAAGATGGTTATTTGTACGCCACATACGTAGGAGGTGATTGTGTCGCCATGATCTTGAAGATTGGCGAAGAAAAGTTGGACAAGCCTAGGCCTAGGATAGACAGGCTTGTCAATATGGAAAAGATTCTGTCATCCTTGAAAGCAAAAAATATGAGAGAAATCGAGGTTGTTGGCAGAAATTTTTTTCCAAGCGCACCATCACCACCCCCTATCTTGTATGCTCAGATAGACTTTCTGCCATCAAATAGGTTGTGAGAGAAGCATTATTGCTTGAGAGTCTTTGAGAGTAAAGAAGGCCGAGTTTAGAGATTTTCTTTTAAAGAGTCATGTTCTTGAGAGCTTAAGTTTTGATTTAGTATCATTTGAGAGTTTGTTTTTGAATTGGTGTTTGTAATTTGAAAGTCTTGTGAAAAAAGAATCATTTACGTGTTTGAAAAACTGGACATAGATTCCTAACTCTTAGGAATCGAACCAGTATAAATTTTGTGTGTGATTCTCTCTTCCTTTCATTATTTACATATTCCATCTTTAAAAAAAGGAAATCCCTTTTTTAAAAATCTTGTCTCCCTGAATATAAAGAGATATCTTCTAAAACTTAAGAAGATAACCTTTCTAAAAATGTTTCATTCTCTAGAAAAAGTTTCTGTCTAAATTCAACTCCCCCTTCTCTAAACTATATTAAACCATCAATGACTTTTTTCCGCCTCCTACACTAAAGAATCATTTACCCAAAGAAGGAAAGAAAGGTCGTTCACAAGCATTGGCAGGGTGACAATCCTTAATCATATACTCAGATACCATAACTTAGATGACATCATATAATTTATTACATTAGTACAAGGACGATATAGTTAGAACTAGTTACAAGGTGAACTAGATTATAGATGACAATACATATATTATATAGATTAATTTTCCCATTTACCCCTTCTGAATTCCTAGCCAGTAGCAACTGTAAGCTCTAGATCTAAGCAAGAAGCCAGAAGTTCTTCTGCCACCTAGTGCTGATGAGATAGCCATTCGTGGCGCTTCTCTTCCTCACTCCTATCGTTAAGCAATCAGCTTTATTGATGCAATACTCCACAAACTCCTCCGTGCTACTGCTATTGCTACTTCCACAAAGGCTGTAATCAAAAATAATAATAATAACATTTAAAAACACCGAGTCTTTAAAATCTCAGTAACTGAGTTACAAGACCAAATTAAAAATATTTAATAACAAAGGTTGGAAAATGCAGGTGTCTCAGTTGCTAGAGCTACAAGCCAAAATTTTAAATTATTTAATAAAAAATGTTGGAAATTGGAGATGTTATGGATGACTGAACTCTTACCAGCTGAAGAGAGAAGATGGCTTTTTTTGGCCAAGTACCAGGACAGAGACCTCTAGCTTCTTCACTTGGCTCATCACTGTGGCCAGTTTTGGTCCTTGGATTACAAGAGCTTCCACTTCCACCTATGTCAGATCATAACACTATCAGTAAATTTTGTGTTATGGGGAGAGGAGACAACAAAGGGGGAAATGTGAAAAGAAAAGCTGAAAAAATCTGAATACTTGCCGTGACTCCTCGCTGAAAAGTAAATAAAAGAAGGGACTGATGCAAGAAACTCAGACCCTTTGCCTCTAAAAGAAAACAAACAAGTTGGAAAAGAATTCATAGCTAAAGAAATATCTAAAAAAGGGGGGGGGGGGGAATGAAGGAACTTCCTACTTCAAATCTTCTTGAACAGCATTGAAAATTCACAGAACAACATGAACCAACAAGATCTCCCAAGCACAAGTGAAAAGGAAAACTTTAGAGAAGAAAAATGTTAATATGCTGTATCTGGTCGATCTCAAGAAATGAAAGTAAAGGGGTAACACATTAACGAATTTTACCTCTGGCTTGCAATCTTTGCAGAGGGAGCCAAGGTAATTGACAAGGTAGGTTGAAGAAGAAGAAGAAGAAGAAGACTCAGAGCCGTTGACAACATGAAGGAGAGTGAGCAAATCACCCTTGTTTGCAAGATGGGTGAGGGCCCACATCATAGCATGCTTAGAATGTGGAGTTCCATCAACCACAGCCATCACCCTTTTCCTCACCACCATCCCACTCTCCTCACTGCCATACAAGTTGTTCAAGTTCAGCCCTTCCATGTGGCTACTATTGTTCACACTTGCCTCGCCCCAGCCACTGGTACTAGAGTATCTGTTTGATGAGGATTTCCAAGCCTCCTTTGCACTTAACTGCCTCAAAAAGTTGGGCATTCTCTCTTTCGGGACACACACCCCTCTTTATGCTTGATTTATCTCACACCAAAGAGAGTGTGCACTTGTGTGCACTATTACTAGGTGCTAGAGTGTAGCAGAGGGTTTTGGTTTGGCAGGAGCAGGATTATTATGGCTAGGAAGACAAACTTTGCTAGAGAGAGAGTACTAATAGGTTAATGTGGAGGGACAGGTGAACCAAGTTGCGAGGTTGGGAAATGGGGCCTTATTTTTTGCGTAGATTAAAGTGTCACGGGAATCTGGGTCTGTTTTTGTTGATCATGATAACACAGGATCTTTAAACGTAGACAAATTATTGTGTAATCTCGGGTATCACCCGCGATAAATGACATGCGATGTGTGATTTTTGAAGGAATAAATTCAAGCAATCATGTTTAAAATTTGATCGGTATAATGTATTTAATCCAAAAATATTATTTTATTTATTTATTTTTAGATGTCGCTTTTAATAAATGCACACAGATTGAGAAATTAATTAATTTACACATATTTAAAGAAATATTATGTGCTTAGACTAAATTGTCTTTCAAATAGTGAGAGAGATTATTATGAAAAATTATAATGTAATTAATACAATAATAAAAAATGTAACCATCATTTTTAACTTTTAGCTATATTGTTAACTTAATCTTTGAAAAAAAAAAAGACATTTTAATCTCAAACTTAAAAGAATCAATTATTTATAACTAAGATCTCTTCCACTATAAAATTTATTTGGATTTGGATGTTCTAAACTAAAATTCTTCATTTTAGAGGGTAGAATAATAAATTTTATCATTTGATCAATAAAGTAAAAAAGTGATATTTATCTCACTTTATTAATTTAATGGTGAAATCTCTCACTTTATATATAACTTTAGATAACCCTTATCCAAATTATTACTATTACATAATTATTTCTCTTTTATGTGAAATCATTTTCGGCTATACTATTTCAGAATCTTTTGTACAATGGTTGTAAGTCGTGGTGCATCTTTTAGGTCATGGATAAACTGACTCAAAAGCGTTGTCTAATTGTAAAAGTAATAATAATTAAAAAAATAATAATAAAAACAAAAACTACCCATGACTTATGATGGGGTTACCTCATGCCACATGATGCACATGATGTAAAGTGGTGGTGCCCATCAAAAAGGCCTATCCCCATCTCTTAATGGCATTGGTTGGATCTGCAATGTATGGAGAGACTCCAAGTCATATATGGAGGCAAAGGCAATGCAAGGTTTAATAAGCAAATTCATGTTCATGGGTTTAATATCCAAAAAGGGTGAATGCATACTCCTGTTACATTGTATAATCATTCATTCATTCCCTATGGTGTTACACTAGTGATGTCGATTTGAACGTTTTTAGTTATGCCTACGCTCCTTTGATATGATGAGTGTTTGGATAATGATGTTTATGGCTGCTCACTTTTGCCAAAGCAGTTTCGCAATAGAGCTAGCTAGGGTGGTGGGAGGGAGCAACTCTATAATCAATTTCAATTCTACTAAATTCTTGTTTTCGATTGAACAAGAGTCTGATTTTATAACCATTTTTAGCCGGAAGCTTCGTTGGGATCACCTCACCCTAGCAAGTAGGCATGGTAGATCATTTATGAAACACAGTTAAGGTTTACCCACAACTTGAGAAGCATACAAAATTAGCTACCAACATATTATATTACTAATCAAGAATTAATAAAATGGTTTTGTTCCCCTTGCCGCTCAATAAATTGAACAGTATCAACTAGTGTACTATATATCAATTATCTCCTTAGTGAGGTTACTGGTTAGAGAGTCATAATTTTAAGTTTATTAATTTATTTTATCATCTTTAATCATATATTTATAAAAAATTTAAATAAAATCAATGAAATTTTCATAAATATATAATTAAAAATTATTAAAAGAATTAATAAGTCAGTATCCATCGCGCGTGTGTGTATATACATATGAATGAGAGATTGGGGAAAAAACAAAAATACAATAAAATACTATTTTGTAAAGAAGTGTAATGGGTTTCTTTTCTTTGCTTCTCATTCACTCGTCAGACGGCAGTAAAGAATCCTGGCCCTGACAACCCTATAATTATAACGTATTTGAAAAATAATTTTAAAAATTAAGAATACTATTTTAATTTTAAAAAATATTGTATTCAGAGTTATGAAGAAGGTGAAGGTGTCAGAAATCAAAGGGGACCCCTCGTGAATTGGGTTTTGTTTTGTTTGGGTATGGATTCTGAGTGCTCACCTCACACCTCACACCTCACACCCCTCACCCCAGACTCACACCTAAGGAGGGTTTCGTACCCTTCAAATAATTGCTCCCGAATAGCTCGCTGAGCCAACTCAAGTGCTCTCAACCACGCACCCCACACACACCTTCCGTTTAAAACTACTATTCTAACCTACCCCAATTTTCTTATTTACCTAACATGACACAACCATGAAATCGCGTTTTCAGATTTCTCTTTGCATCAGCCCCTACAGTTTGTCCTCTAGTCAAGTAAAGACATGGTCCAAATCTTAATTAAATAAAATGAGGTTTTTTAAATAAATAAAAAAAATCAATGCTCTAAAAACGTTAATTAAATAAATTTAAATATTAATTTTTAAATTTAAAATGCATTAATTTTCATTAAAAAACTTTTATTTTGTTAATACAAAAATTACTACTTTTACTTTTACAACAAATGTTATTAAAACATTTATTAGCTTTTTCCAAATAAAAAAGAGAAATGGTAGTACGATAGTTAGATAATGGAAGACAATTACACGTAAAGATGTGGAGTCCACCATTATAAAAAAGACAACTTTAAGATAAGGAAAATATTATTTTGACACTAAATTGATGTAAGTGTGGTTTTATGAGATTTGTGAAAGAGATGATTGAGTAATTACACTAAGTCTAGTGTCAAAATAACGTTACCCTTATGATAATTATATTCATATAATAAGAATGTGTGTTTTATTATGGTATGACTCACTATAAATCTTTTGTAACTAATTATTTTAAAGTTGTTAGATTTTAATTGACAGAGTAACCTTACTCATAGGAAAGGGTCATGAGGTAAATTGGGTTGGGTCATGGGTGTTCAATTCCTTACTCTTAATAATCAACTTATCTATTCTCCAAATTGAAAATTTTGCTTATAATAATGAAATGAATCATAATTTATTCCAGATCCAATAACTATCAAATTAAGATGATTTGTAACTACACTAATTAAAATATATATAGGAGTTGTTACTGTCGCATTAAAATGATTTTCCAAAATTGGTGGATCAGGTTAAATAATGCTAGGAGACAGTAGACCATCCATTCTCAATTCATTACTATCTAGTCTCTATTTGTATTTAAGTGCAATGAAACACCAAAAACTTATGCACCCATACTACGATTTAATGCATGAATAGAAGATGTAATTACTTGCACATATATGGTTATATGGAACTGCATAGGTGGTACACTGCTTTTACTTTCCTTCATTTCAGTTGTCCCTTTCTTCAGGACACACTAGCTACTTAACGCTGGCTTGCTGCAATTAATTCAGAATGCAGATTTTTCCTTTTAATTTGTGGGTTGCAGAGAAACGAAGGCTGAAAGTTTTAACACATTGTTAGTTAAGAACGTGACATGATGTTGGACATACTAAACTGTTAGGATTCTTTGTAAAAGGAAAATAAAATCGTAGTACATAAAATCATAACAACGATTTAAATTATAAGATTGTTTGATTTAAATGATAGTATTAAAATTGATTGACCTTATAAAACTTGTAACACTGTTCGATTTCACAATTTAAATTGAAATTTTGTTAATACTAATTAAGATAATGCAATACATTATTTATAGAGTTTATTTAATTGTTATGTATTTTGTGTAAAATAATTTTATATTATCATTTAATAATTGTTACATATAAAACTTTTGAGATAATAAATATAAAATTAAATAATTGATATAGCGATGCATAATTAGATATTATTATAAAAACTTTATCTAGCAACTAAACTCTTGTTCAAGATAGTGTGGATAATTACAATATCTTAAGCCAAAAGGTTCTCTGATTTGATAAATTTACGATGAAGAGTATGGTTCAGATGCAGAGGCTCTTTGGATTCAGTAATATGACCTTTCTGACCTGACCGTTTAAATAAATATATTATTATAAAGTGTAGTATACTGGTTTAATTTGATTTTAATATTAATATTTAATATATCAAGTACAAATTGAAGTTGAGAACGTGAAATGGAAGTTAAGGAGTATGAGGAACTACGTCATTCATTCAATTGAATTGAACATTGAAATGAGGAAAGGATTCGAAAGAAAAAGAGGGTAAAGACGAATTAGTGTTCAGAGCCCAGCATTAGCTCTGCCTTCGCAACTCGTGACATGGTGCAATAACAAATGGTATCGATGTATCTTCTATCTTGGTTTAACACACTGCACCTTCTCATTTAAAATAATGTAATTTAATATTATATTAATTTATAAATTATTAAATGATTATAAAAATAATTATAATGATATTTTAATTTGTATTTTATTTTATAATTTAATATTGTATTTCATTATATAATTTTTAAATTTTAATTTTTGAAAATTATATTATTATTTAAAGTTTTAAAAAAAATTTAGTTAAAATTTGAGAATTTAATTTTTGAAAATAAAAATTTAAAAATTGTATAATTAAACATAAATTAATATATCATTATAAATATTTTTATGATTATTTTAAATGAGAGGGTATGATGTCTTAGGG
>QANU01031477.1:486887-536085 GCA_003254905.1 Nissolia schottii
AAAAATTGGGATTCTTGTGGTTTTACTGTTTCACCGCATGGTGTGTGTCGGCTATGAGTGTGGCTGGAGCAACAACAATACGTGGTGGCGTGACGGTGGTTGTTTCAAAAAGAAAAGTAAAAAACAAATGAAAACGCAGTGTTGGTAATTATGGCGCTCTATGGTGTGCCACAAAAGTTCTGTGAGACAGGGACCAAAGCCTAACCTGGAGGAGAGTGGCAGGTTTGGTAATGCCAAAAGCAAAAGAAGCGAAAACCCACGATATTGCAGCTCCATCACTTTAAAGTTTTTTATATGATATTTTTTTTTACTTTAAAAATTATATTAGTTACAATAAAGTTTAAATATAGAATCTTATACATTTTATTTAAACTTCTCGTTACTAGACCAATCTTAATGGTGACTTGAGGAAAATGAAAAAAAAAAATATTGTGTACATTAAAGGGGAAAAACATTCTTGTGGTAAATATCCTACTAGGTCACTGGCATTTGATTGAATGTCCCATTTAATCTCTAATATTAATAAAGTGTCAACGAAGTCCTCAACATTTTTTGTTGTCGCTCTCATTAGTCCTTTTGTCCACAAACTCACTATCTCTTTCCTTAACTTTGATTATTCGCTCTTTTCTTCTTTCTTTCCACCAAATCTACTTCCTCCTTCTCTTCATCTTCCTCTCCCCCACCTTCGCCACCATTGATGTCTCCGATTTCATCATCACTGTCAAGACATCATCAATGCCCTCCCCCACTTTCTCCTTCTCGTTCTCTTCCTCTCCTCCACCTTTGCCACTGATTTGTGTCACAACCAATATAATCACAACGTCTAGATTTGGCACATCACCGTCAACCACCTCCTCCTCATCTTCCTCTATGCTAGCTTCACCATTGATTGCCAATGCCGCCGCCGCCAGTTGTTGGTTAGTTAGCTTTGTCTTACGTTTGTGTTTTTATAGTTTACGTGGCAGCCCATTAATGACAATAGTGACTTGTGGTTGCGTGGTTAATGATGAGGTCACAATGAGGATTAACGAGGACAATGGCAAAAAAATGTTAGGGGTTAGATAGGGCATGCATTATTATATCAAGGACCAAATAGGACATTGAGTAAAATTTCAGGGACCTGCCATAGCATTTTCTCAAGAAAAATAGAACTGGATATGGGATTCTTAGGATTCTTTGATTTCTAGGTCTGGTTTCAAGATTTAGGGTGATGAGAATAAGTTTCAGGGGCGACCTATGGGATGGGGGTGGCCGTGAGGGTAGGGGGAGAGTAAGAGAGTAGTTGTTGTTGTTGGTTGCAAGGTTGGTGGAGATGATGGTTTGCAGTTGTTGTGACGATAGTGACTTTCGGCAGTGATAAGTGGTGAAGGAAGTGGTTGTGGCAGTGGGGACTAAAGAGGGCAACGACAAAAAATGTTAGGGACCAAATAGGGCCTTTGTTTAATGCAAAACGACATTTTGTGGACAAACAATTTGTTAATTGCCACCTCACCTTTCGTCACTGAGCACATGGACTGAAGGACTAACGAAGGTAATGATAGAAAATGTTGAGGACTGGATTGACAATTTTTTTTTTATATTAAAGATCAAACAGAGTACAAAGTCAAATGTTAGGGACCTAACAAAGTACTTATCCGCATTTTTGGTTTCAATAGTGAATATTTGCTATTTAATTATTATTATTATTATTATTATTATTATTATTATTATTATTATTATTATTATTATTATTTCTTGTTATTTAATCTCAAAGGGTAAAGTAGATTTTATTAAAATTAATTTTGATGTTAAGTGATTTATATATAAATATATTTTAATGTGGAATTGAGCTCATAGATTAAACAACTGGTGGAAAATTACAATTCTAAAAGAATATAATCAACATTAATTAAACGTTTAGATTTTTCTCTTCACTATGTTGAATGAAAATTTCTTGCTCAAATCAATCTTACTAAACCATTCTACCAACTCACTTCTTATACAAATTTTAGCATCTCACCTTTCCTAATTCAAATTTTATAGCATATTTCTAACAAATTATTTTTGAATTAAAATTTTAGATTCCTAACAAGTGACAACTAAAATAAAATCGAACAGAGGAAGAATTATTCATTTTTTTTAAAAAAAAACCTCTATTCATTACCCAAAAAATTGTTATTTAAATATAGAGTCCCGATTTTTGTACACCTCTATAGTGCACACCCTTTTATAATTTAGGCTCACTACTGCGCAACTCAAAAAATGCAAAACCGTCTTTCCATTCTCTCACCTTTCACATTTCGTGCTCTCTCTCACGACCTTTTTCCTTCAAGAGTTCTTGTGACCGAATTATTTCATCTATTCCTTTGTTTATTATTCATTTTGTCCATCTTTATGTTTTATTTTTCTTTCTCTCTTATGTGCTAATTATGTTTGTATAATATAAAAGATAGGTCTGTGTATATAACGTGATTGTGTCTGGCTTTGTGCGTATGTGCATATATATATATATATATATATATATATATATATATATATAACAGTTAGATCATATTGTTTGATAAGGTTAGGTCTGAGTTCACGAAAAGATTGTGTCTATTTATTTAACTGGTTGTGTCTTAAACAATAAAAATGTTAGGTCTTTTACTTTGGTAAGGTTGTGTCTGTTTTCACCAAATGGTTGTTTATGTTCTATTTTTGTTTTCTCTCTTTGCTTCGATTATGTGATGGTTGTGTCTGCAGAATATAAAAGATAGGTCTGTGTATATAATGTGGTTGTGTCTAGCTGTGTGTGTATATATATAACGATTAGGTTATATTGTTTAACAAGGTTAGGTTTGACTTCACGAAAAAAGTTATGTCAAACTATAATAAAATATTATGTCTGTTTATTTAAACCAGTTGTGTCTTAAACAACAAAAATGTTAGGTTTTTTACTTTGGTAAGGTTGTATCTGTTTTCGCCAAATGGTTGTTTATGTTCTACTTTTTTTTTCTCTCTTTGTTTTGATCATGCTTTTAAGATGCATGTAATGGTTGTGTCTGTGTAACATAAAAGATAGGTATGTGTATATAATGTGGTTGTGTCCATCTTTGTAAGATGATTAGGTCATGTTATTTCATAAGGTTAAGTCTGAGTTCACAAAATGGTTGTGTTTGACTATAATAAAAGGTTGTGTCACTAAAATATGCACATCAATTACAGAAACAATTACAGAATGGGAAAGCACAGAACAAATAAAAAAAGAACGAATGAGAATGATTAAGCATAAACCAAAATAAATTGATACACTGAGAGCGAATGTGCAACAAGCAAGAAAAAACGAAACATAAAATTAAAAGAGAATGAACAAAAACAATGAAACAAAAGGAATGGAGGAAGCAGTTTCCTGAGTCAGTACAAAATTTTAATAAAATAGCGTGGGTGTACAACAGGTGTGCAAAGAGGAGGTGTGCAAGAATAATTATCCTTAAATATATTATAAATGGATATAAATAAAAGCACACATCAAAATAATAATTTCATGTAATACACAAATACTATATTAATTGACATAAAGTAATAAGTTTTTTACTTTTTTTAAAAATCAATTGAGAAACAATACCAACAAAAACCAAACATTAATAAAAAGCAAAATGAATTGATTTTAGAGGCCTCAACCATTTTCCGAACATGCTAAAATTGATTTTAACTTTTCATAGGTCAACTTTTTCTTCTTCAAAAAATAAAAATACTCATTAAAGTGAGATACCATATCAATCCACATACCATTCTCAATTAAAGGGAATTTAATTAGATCTTATTAAAATTTTGTTCAATGATAGATAATAAATTAACAGTGTTCAACATAAATAATACCCCTCTTGAAAAAAAAAATACAAAAAAATAATGCGTACTTGATAGAAACTCCTTTGGCAAGAGAACTTGCCATCTAAACAAATATCATGCCTGCTAGACTTTATTCTGTCCAGTCTGCCCAACAATTCCCTTAGTCGAGTTGGATAACAACATATGTATTGATTACCCATTAGCATTAACACATACTTAGTACTACTCTTGCTCTATTCTTGTCTTTGTTTATTCATCCTCTGGTCAAATTCTATCGGACGGATTATAGTTGCATGCTTACAAAAACAGGTGAAGTGCAAGTCATTTTCAGAATTCCCACCTATACTGCAACTGCCTATATGTTGCCGCTCTAGTTTAATTTACAATCTCCGCTCATGACCATAATCATCATAGGCCAAAGCAAACTCCGCGGACTTCATTCTGTGTCAACCATCAGCACGTTCTAGTTGCTTGTAAGTAGCCAATATTATCATAGAATGAATAGTTGCACTAAGCCAATCTATAAAGTTATAATCATGAATTAATGTTTTCCACATTAGCTGCACATTGTGAAGAAATCTTTCGGTAGAAATCACCCTCACTCATTAATGAGATATCTTCAGGAGACAACATTGCACATCTGCTCAAGTAATGTTGATCACTCCGCACCCTGCATTGAAATGTTATGTGATTGAGCAAATAGCCATATACCCAACAATACCTGGTTCACCTTTTCAATGCATCAAAAGTCTGAAAACAACTGAATTTGCTTCATAAGCATGTACCTTCCTCGTCTTGTAACACCTTGTGAAACTCGGAAAGCTTCTGATCTTGAAATTTGGCGCAATGAAGATAGATATTCATTGAAAGCAACACCTTTCAGTGCCAAGGATATTCTTGCAGGAACAATAGACTGGATGACGTTGATTAGAGATGTACTGTTTTCACTGTAATACATGCCCAAAAATATTTAAAATATCAACAGAAAATGCACAAGTGGAATTTTGTACTATGATAAAAGAGCAAGGCCATGTACCTCTTCTGCACATGATTTATTGGGTTGTTCAACTCTAATTCCTTTCCCGTATAGATATTCGTGCCTTTTGTGAGATCCAGTCTGGATAATTTCCCCAATGCCATAACGTTAGTTGTGGAAGCCAACATCTCAGAAGTTAAATCAACCCTGTTCTCACAACCCATCTTTGATCCGACATCTGCTATTCGTTTAGCATAAAAACAAAAACCATGAAAAGCAGCAGTGGACATCATTATTTGCTCATTATACCAACTAGATGTGGCTTCATCAGAAAGGAGCAATAGGGCTTCCACGACATCCTGCAGATTCATAACTGAGTGCCTATACAATACAAAGGAAGAAAAATATCACAATTTACATTTTAGCTATTAAAGGCACTTACCCATTGTATTCGATGGTGATCAGAAAACAAGTCAGCTTCTGAAATTAGATTGCTCAGCTCACTAGCCAGTTCAACAACTTCAATAGCACCTAGCTGCTCTGAGGCAGCATGCTGTCTTAAATCTGTTCGACACTCACGGAGATTTCTCCACAATTTGTGCACTGTATCTGTTTCTATTGATGGACTGGCCTCCGCAAATTTTGACTTCAGCTGGAAATCCACACGACTGCACTCATCCATCACATTGACAATTGTATTTCCCATATTTTCATCTTGAAAATCTTGCACAGCCTCTTTTGATGGGGATGCTGGAATTTTGGTATTCACCAAAAAATCAGAATCTCGTTGAAATTTTACTAACCGCTTACGAGCACCTAAAGTGAATGGTTTCAACTCATTATTCACAGAAACTTCTGGAAGACCAGCAAGATGGTCAGATCCAGACATTGTCTCTATTCCATTTTCAATTGCAGTCTCAGGAACATAGGTTGATTCTGGCACACGGGATATATCTAATGATTCACATGTTTCATTTAAGCATGTATCATCAGCTGTTTCTGAATGTTTAAAATGTTCCTCCTCTGAAACCTCCAATTCAGAACAAACCAGTTTGCGAACTGATGTGCTGGAATAGATTTCATTCAATTGAAACTCAGACCGAGATTCATTATTGTTTTCGAGGGATTCTCTCTTGTTAGCTTCTTCATGTGTGTATAGAGGAAGTCCATTATTTGGATCCTCATCCTCAGAATCAGAGGACATCACTACAAGTTTCCTTCGGCTTCCATTTTGCTGAGGGGATGCTAGTGGGGATCCAAAAGAATCAGAAAACTCAGAAATAGCATTATATTGAATCTCAAGCTCACTGTAGTCTGTTATACACCCATTTCTCTTAATCATCTCCACCTTCTTGGCCTCTATATAATCAGTCTCCATATAGTGCACATCTAAATCATTTTGCCTTTCATTTATGTAAAGCTCTTCCTTATGTAACCCTTGCAACCTAGAGTTTTCTTCCATTATAGATATTGATTTGGCTAGTTCTTTCTCAATTAGTTCAGATAACTCTGAGGGGAAATCCCAGGGCATTATTTTTGGTAGGATTTGATGGCCAACCTCAAGATCAAATGGAAGGGATCCATAACCTTTTTGCACTTTTTCATCTGTACAGAGAAGGGAAAAAGTTTTGCATGTCATTGAAATGGTAATACGATAAACATGAATTCTGATATAATTTTTCAACAGTGGTTCCCTCGGTACATATTAGAACATACCAAAAATATATTGAAAAAAGGCTTTCAGAGTCATTACACCCGAATAAAGTAAGCAAATAATATTCTATATTACTAAAATAAACTGTTTTCTTAACTGTTAGTATACTTGCCTAAACAGTTTATAGTTCTTAAACCATGCAGAGACCAAAAAATCAATCAGTCCAATGCCCAACCTACAACAGATTTACGATCAACACCAAAAAAAAATGTAGTATATGTTGATCCAAAAGTAATTTTTATGGCAATCTCTAGGAAGACAGATCTTTCAAATGAAAAGCAGTTTTGAGAATAAATTAACAGTTTCAATTAATTTTGCAGGTTTATCTGTAGTTCAACTCACAACTTGAATCATACTCCATAGTCAATATATGCATATAACAAGATACTCTCACTCTCATTGGAATGGTGTGTAGAAGCTAAAACTTCCTGCTAATATGAATAATTAAAAGCAAGTCTAATTGTAGAAGAATCAAATAAAAAATTAATCAAAACTTATGATTTTCTTAAGATAACAAAAATAGCCATAAAACATTCCATCCCCAATCAAGTGAATGAACAGCTGAGAAGCACACCTTTTCTAAATATTTTACTCTGAAACCAGAACTGAAGATGCATAATGGTTTTTCGGATATCTCCATTACAAGACTGTATAAACTTCTCCAGTAAAAGAGGATGGATGTCGACTCCTTCAGTGACACAAACCTACAGGTCATTCATAGGATACCATAATTTAGATTTCAATTTTTTCCCTCCTTTTGGGGAGCAGAGAAAAGTCCTTCAGCACATACCGTGTATAAATGGCAAAGTAACTCCTTTAGAGTTGGCAAAGAGAAAGAAATCTGGAGCCTATCAAAATTATCTGGCAGGCGAGGATTATCACCTAATTTACAAAAATGTCTTTATAAACACGAGATAAAAGCAATATGTTGAACAATAATGCATTATTCTAACTAGTCATCTTACTATTGCTGATCAATATAATTGGCCCCCTTGCTGTCTCAGCAATCTGTTGTATGGCAGCAATACATCCACGATCTTCAGGGAAAAGGATGTCCACCTCCTCAACTAGAATTAAAGTTTGGACTTTATCACAGGTAAATACATTATTTTTGCGAAGTAACTTCTGCGATGTTCCGTTAGGGCTATGAGCTTCATCATCGGATACGGTTATTAGTTCAACCACCCCATTCTCCATCTCATCATCTGCTTTACCATTAGGCAAAGACAGAGCTGTGGGCAATTTTGTAGTTTTCTTTTGTGAACTTGCAGTGTCTTGCGATAACCTGAAATAGTTACATCAAATAGGAAATATTACCACAGAAAAGCTTGAAAGAAAAGCTTCTTACAACGGGTACCTTGATTCCACTAACATAAGATTGAATTAAGGGACATCATGTAACAAAGCAGTTTAATAATAAGTGTCATGCTCTTATTTTCCTTATACCTGCTCTAATGTTTTTCATCTCTCAGTGCAGACTGAAAGAAGGAAGGGAAGAACTAGTTTAGCCCCTCACAAAAGGCTTATGACTACCACTTCTTCATGCATAGTTTCATACTTGTTTGACAATTCTACTCGCTTCTTTGGATACTTGTTTAACATCTAAAACTTATTTTTCTTCCATTGGATAATTGCATTCTATAGCTTATAGATCTCCAACTACTGTACTGATGTAATGACACAGAAAACTTTGATTTTGCTACAACTAATAACACAATGCTTTTTGCAATCTGGCATAGACTATTGTTTATCCTACAGCATTTGTACAAGAACATCTCCCATGTTCAGTGAACTACTGATTCCCTGTGAAATATGTCATGCTCCTCAGAAAAAAGGAACACAACTAAGCCAAAAAAATATTGCAGGAAAGTGAAAGCATGTATATAGTATAAGCCATAAGGCAAATACAGTCAACTAAAATTACTCAACTCAGGAAGATTGCAAGTTATCAGCAAGCCTTGACAGGACAAATTAACAAACCTGAACCCAAGTGAACCAAGAGTATCTCCAAAGTACTGCTTGACAGCAGGCCCATTTCGACAATGTGATGCATTGAGCTGTTGGGACAACATGAGTTGCTAATTTTAATATATTTGAAAATATTCATAATAAAAGAGACATATATTAAAAAAAATAAAAATAAACGTCTTGACAATAACAAGTACACAAACTAAGGGGGAAAAAATGATGCTGGTGGGAGTTTGAGAAAAAATAATATTGTACATGTCTGTTTGCATTGGTCACTGAATACTAGGCCAGCAACTGGGCAGTATGATTAATTGTTTCCACCATTTTTTTTTTGAAGAACTGTTTCCACCATGCTTTGTCAATGATTTTGACTATAACAATGTATAACAAAGAACAATCTTTCCAATTATCATTCTTTGAATTGAGCACGAAACACCAAACTTAACTCCAGTGTTCATCATAAAATTCGTTCAACATCAGAATAAATCCAAATCTAGCTAATTAATTACTATGCTTGATCTTCAGTGATGTTTTCCAAAAATTAAAGTGGCCATTTAGTAATTACAGCATGCATGAAATTAATGAATATTATCGCTACAAAGGTGCATCAGTATAAAGGTATAAATATTCAAAATCAAAATATAAATGGTGATACCTCAAATATCTCAAACCCTTGCTCTTGGGCACAAGCATAGACGGCTGCAGACTTGCCACTCTGCAATATGGTAGATTTACACATTAGCTACCAATATACAGGTGTTAACAGTGAATAAAATATTGACGCTGGAAACAGGTTAGTAATACTGCTTTGCAAGTATGTTGAAATTATCAAAACCAAGAACCATTTAGAAGGCGTAGATGGTACAGTTTAAATTTTATGCAAATATCTTTAATTGGAATACCAAGCAAAACAAAGACAATGATTCCTTACTACTATCATTAGAACTCAGATTAAAGAATTGTTGAATTTTTCAAAATATATGGTTGAATAGAAGAAAGCAATTACTGGAAAAGTAAAATTTAAAACTGAGGTTGAATATGAAAAAAACAATGCCTAAACAAATAAAGAATAAGCTGGGATTGTAGCCAAATTAAACTGAGAGGGGAGAAGAGTCATTGATAACTCAAACACTATTATTAAAAGAAACTGAATCCAGAAAAAATGCAAATCTACATGTAAATTTGTTGGCAAGCATTCAATGAGCCAAAGAAATACTAGGAGCTTGGGGATTTGCAATTACTAGAATTTGATTCTGACATGTCTGGTGTGTTTTCATGGCATCCATAGGTAAAGACCGTATCACAAAAATGAAATTCTCATTATCATTCTCCTTCACACTACATTCAACTATTTTTCTATCAATCAAAACCTCTAAATTAACGTACCCATGGTTTTATTAATTTTAACATTTTTGTTAAATCTTCTAAACTATACTTCCTCGTGATTGTACCTTTTCCAATTGGGCTAAGTCCTAGTTGACTGAGCAGAAAGTTATATTTGAAAAGTTCCCAAGACCCAGTTCTTTTCCTGAAACTACTCCTCCCATATTTAAACACCATTTTCAGTAAACAATCACTCTACTATTGATCAATGGTAGCCTTCAATAGATGCATACATAACAAACATGGGAGACAATTCATGTAAATAAGTGTATGCTACAGTTTTGATAAAGTAAATTTCCACGCACCCCTATTGGCCCTGTAATTAAAAGAACATTCTGCAGGGAATCCTCCTCATTTATATCTTCTGAATCGTAATCACTAAGAGAACAGTTATAATCATCATCATCATCACCGCCCTTTAAGTCTTTTTTATCCCTAGTAGAGGAATCCTTCCTGATTTGATAGCGTCTTTCATGCCAAAGATGTAACCAATCACGCAAAACATTCACAGATTCATCATTACCACATACCTACAACAAATATGAAACAATTTAAGGAAAATTTAGGACCATAGAAAATTGAATGCAACTTTAAACCTTTTTCTGAAAAAGAATGTATTACCTCAGTGGCCTTCGTTGGCTTGTACTTGTATGTCCATAAGTTGGTCTCAGGCTTATCTTTACAACTATCGTAGTATGACCGCATACTGCAATGCAAATACAAGGAAAAGCCTCACTAGCAGGAAATGAACTTCCTAGTCATGCCTTAGCATATTGAACTGAAAAATGATGTCACAATTATCTTACAGAGTACAAGTATTTTTACCTTTAATGGTTAACATATTCGATTGCTAAACAACTGATGGAACCGACGAGCAGATCATACTTAAGTTGGCTAAGAGAGAAAAAATAATGAAGGCAGCAGAAATAAATTACTATAACAAGAACACCAATTGAATGTCAAGATATAAACAACAAAAACCATCTCACAACCACCTTGCTTAAAGCAAAAAGAGCCACAAAATAAACAAATCAATTAGGACTTATCTTTCTTAGACATAAGGGTCCCATAGTTGAGATCCAAAAAACAGTTCGCTTTGAAAAGTGTTAGTAAAAATGATAAGTGAACAGAAGGAATATCAATAGCAATTGTAGAATTTATATGGAACAGACATTTCTCTGACTCTTGTTCTGTAAGCTTCTGGCAACTACTCTGACAGACAGGAAATAACAATAATTTTCGAAAACTTTCATAAACAGATAACCAACCATACACACAATTGACAACTGTTACATTCATCATTCCTATAGCACCATTCCTGTTATTATTTAAAATCAAAGGTACAACGGTAAATCTCCAATCCACATAAACAAGAAGTGAATTTGCTCTGTTAAATAACTTCAGCTTTTCTTCAAACATTTATTTACTCTGATATCCCTTTTTCCTATTAGGGAATTTTCATAGAAAGAATATATACCTCTTAACCAGATTGTTTGTGACAAAGTATACATATTTTATCCAGCAAACATCCCAGCTTATTATATATTGACAAAGATAAAAATTTCAACAAGAGGCATTATTTAGAAACATTTGCAATATAAAGGAAAGCTGCATGAAATTAAAAATACAGAAACAAAAAAATGCATAAATGGCTATTTGTTATTGCCATGAAGATATTGGCTGAAGGGGCGTGGCCTTGAGCATGCATGAGTTTACCTATCTTGAAGAAATCTACTCAGTGGCTCGGTATCTGACTTTCTAAAAATGCCAGCTTGCCCAGAAAAGGTAACGTGTTCATCCACTTCCAAGTCCTAAAAACATTTTTTGGCTAACAGTTAACAAATCACCCAAGACAAGGTATAGATATTTAGCTCTCTCAGGCAGCTAGCTTCCATGGATTACCCACATGCCACAGCAGGACAAAGGGGACATGTTATCATGGATTGGAGGCATTCATTAAAATATAAGACTAATTACGTACCACTTCGCCATCTTTTGGCGCCTGGGGACATATTGTTTGCTTATTAGCTAATGAAGCTGAGTTTGATGGTGATACTTCTTGCATGTTTTCTGGCTGTATAGATAGTCTATCTGGAGAAGACAACACATTCTGAGAAACTGAAACCCCCGAAGGATCCAAAGTACTTGGAATCTTATCATCCTTTAAGGATTTAAAAGAGCCCCTCAAAACAGTTGAGTTTGAACATTCTGGACCATATTTCACATAGGTATCCTTTCCCAAAAAGGTCCAGTTTCTCCAGTCAAGGGATGACGTATCCTCCTGCACGTGTGAATTTGATGCCTAACTTAAAAGATATGATATTTCAGAATTCAGAACCATGAGATCAAAGTAATATAAATATATATTAACCACCTTTGATCATGCCAAAGCAATAGCATATCATAGGCAAGAGTAACTTACCTGGATATTTTCAAATACATGAATGGGACCACACATAGTTGTTTCATCCTCCCTCTTAGCTGTACATAATTTAATTCCCAAGTCAGCCTGTTCCTTAGATTTCTTCCCCGCCTTCATTGAGTTAAAAAATGGATGTATTTGACGCCCAGCAAACATCCTTGAATTTTCCTAATTAAAACAAATATAAAAAAATAGTGTCCTATGATTGGTAGGTTGCAGACTTGCAGTTAAGTAGCAAGGACAATATGAACCAAGGATAAGGCTAATGTCTTCAATGGGGTGCATTGATAGCATGCACAAGTTTCTATAATGTCGCTATTTTTTGACACATTTTAAAGCATATGAATCCCACAAAAAAAACTAGGCCTAAACATAGCAGTGCATTAACCGAACTCCAAAAATGCAATAACTAACGCACCAACCTCAGCTGAGATTTTTGCTTCTAACCGCAAATCAGGCACGGGTGTATCAACCTGAGCATAATCAGCCAACACTTGCAGCGAAGTTGACCCCTTGTTCCCGTTAGCTGATGCATTTTTCTTTGGCGTGCTGTTCTGCTTGCAGAGGAAAATAACACATCAAACCCAAACACAATTAGAATTCGAACTTGCATGACTCCAACTTTGCAATTCTCTCTGTTGAGTAAAAAAAAAAAAAAAAACTCGAATTTCACTACCAAATCATAGGTAAATAAGCACGAGAGTTAAACCGAAGACTTAACCAGCCTAATCCAACATAACAAATGCATAATGCTGAGCTTACATATAACTAAAATTAAAATTCAAGCTGAAATCAAAATTGGAAGAAGAAGAAGGAGATTCACCTTGGATGCTTTTTCTGGAGGAGTGAGTTTAGGCTTGGGCTTCCTCTTCTTGCGATTTTGAGTAGGGGTGTAATCGTCGTCTTCATCCTCTTTGTCATCGTCCTTCGCATTGGGTTGTGGTGGCTTCTGACTGAGAGGGAACAGCGTCGATTGAACCATCCTCCGCCGGACACTGCGGCGCGCCGGCGGGCTGGTACCCTTGCAGGGGCTGGCCTCCGTTGCGGGGCCCTCCATCACGCGCAGTAGAATTAAATTTGCTCGTGGGATTTGGAGGCTTACGGATGAATTAGGGTTTTGGGGGAAATTGGAGAGTGATTTTGATTTGGGACTTGAAATTTGGTGACATCAAATTTGGAGGGAATGCAATTTAGTTCCCGCCATTCCGCATATATTATTTATTTTTTCATGTGATGGTTATTTATTTATTTTAAAGATATCTATATCTAATGGATTATACAAAAAATTGCCTTTTGCCGATTTATTTTGTCAATTTTATTATTAAATTTAATTGATTTTAAAACATTTTATTAGATAGAAAAATAAATTCATGTATTCATCATTCTTCCCAAATTCAACTTCTCTATCTCACTCCTTATATTCTTAATATTTAAGACTCATTTTAAATAACTACTCACGCTTTCACACAAAATATTTTTTTTTAAATCACATTTTTTTTTATCTTTAGTTTTCATTGCTACCCACATCTATGTTTAAATATAATTATAACTAATTTAATATTAGACAAACACAAAGTGTTTATCAAAACATACTATTACTCTTGTAGTGATAATTTCCTTTTTGGTATGAATTTTTCTTTTCCGGCATTAATAATAAAACAAAAAAGAAGACATCCTTGCTATCTCATTTCAGGACTTTGTTTTATTCTGTTGTTGTCCATTGTAGGTTTATTTTTATGTTATCGTTATTGATAAGTTAATCTTTAATTTTATTTTCATGTAAATAGTTATAATTTTCAACAATTTAGTTGTATATAATGAGAAATTCAGTGATTTCTCTGATACCCTCAAGCTATGGTTGGGTATTTTATAGCGAATAAAATATGATGAAATGATATGGAGTGGAGAAAAGTTACATTTCAAAAGGTTTATGTGTCACATTGTTTTGAGTAAATTTCTCAAAAGTGTTTATGTATCAAAGTGATTTTCTTTTTTGGTAAACACTATCAAAGTGATTTTCAAGAATAGCAAAAACATAAAAAGAGAGTGATTTATCGCGCCCCAAAAATGTGGGCCACTAACCTCTTTTTCTTTTATAGGTCACGAAGCCTGTAGCTTAAGACTCAATGCAAATTTGTAATTTGCCCATGTGTACGAAAAACAGAGCCCATACTCATTTGGAGGGTCTTTATTTCAAACACAATGCAGCATATTTTTGTCAAATTTTCTCTTATACACAACCAGTGATTGTGTAAAACAATTTTGAGATTGCTTGCTAATAGACATTAAAAAACATAATTTAATCAAATCAATTGTGTTTTTGTATAATGAAAGTTGTTAGTTGTTTTTCAGATCTTAATGCAATTGTACTAGACAAACAAAATAAGTGAAGCGAAAATTTGACCGTGTTATCTAATGTAATTCAAACGGTCATATATCTCCCAAACAAATTAAAATTATTATTCCATTTCCACTTTTAGTTTATTAATAATTAATAAGTTTACCTAAATTGTATAACTAGATGAACAAATATAGAAAGCATAAACTTCTTTAAATGGATGTCATATTTGAATGAATGAATGGTTTGTTTGTTTTACATTTTGTTAAATAAAAAGCCAAAAACAAAAAACACTTTCTTGAGGTATGTAGTAGGAAGTAATATTATGAGTTAAATAAGTTTTTTCTCCATAATCAATGAATTTTGATTTTACATTTTATTAAAATAAAATCATGAATTGAGTTATTGATAAAAATAAAAGATTAATTTTAGTATCTAACATTAAGTTGGATCATTAAAAGAGCTAAGTGACCTATTATAATTTGGTCAAATATGATTAAACAAACTTTTAACTGTAATCAAACATAGTTAAACTGAACTTAAATTGTGGTCAAATTGGTTCATGATTCAAATCAATTTGATCATATTTGATCAACAATTAAAACTTAGTTTCACCATGTTAAATCAAATTATAATAAAATTGACTTAGC
This sequence comes from Nissolia schottii, assembly GCA_003254905.1. Lineage (NCBI taxonomy): Eukaryota > Viridiplantae > Streptophyta > Magnoliopsida > Fabales > Fabaceae > Nissolia > Nissolia schottii. The sequence goes on from QANU01031477.1 coordinate 502,146, forward strand.
TTTCATCCATAATGCAAGGGATTAAAATAAAAAAATAAATTTTATTGAAAACTCAAATAATATTTTTAATAAAATACACAATATTCATAATTTATTAAGAGGTAAAAGGTTATTTAATCCTAATATTATTTATTCTTAACTTTAAACCGAACCTCACAAATATATAGATATAAGGAAGTATCATTCATATTGAAGGCAACAAGAAACCTATAAATTCCTTACCCAAATGCCTAAAAAGGCAGACTATATGATCCAACAATAGCTTGAATGTGGGTCACACCAGGATGACCGCAAATCAGAAAAGCAAACTGCTAAATTCCCAAAAACACCCCCACGTAGCGGTGCTCCGAATACAAAACAAAGACAAGGACAAAACATTATATATTTAAAAAAAATCGAATGATCTGCAGAAAGTAGCAACATTATTAAATTATTAAGCTACAAACATTTCAAAACCGAAAGTATATATTTACTAAATGATACTAAATCTTTATTCTCTTTTCGGTTAAAAGTAACAAGGTAAATAATTGAAATATTAATGACTTTTTTTTATTAAAGAAATATGAGTGATTTGGACACGAGAGTAATTCTATTTTTATTCTTTGTATAACATGATAACCATTCTTTTTTCCTTTATAATGTTTAGTAATGGATAGGATTTTATTAACAAGTACTATAAAAATACTTATTAAAAAGAAATATATGATAATTTTATATTAAAAAAAATGTAAAATTATATTTTAATCACATTAATTAAAAATTATTTTAAATGCTCCATCTCTCTAATATTAAATGATATTTTTTATTTAAAATTTTGTTTAAAATTAATTTTCACCTAACAAAATTAAAAAGTATTAATTTTTTTAATATTATTCATATTTATTATGAGTTATTTATTATTAAATTAATTGTATCAGAATTTTAACCAATTATTTAATTTAAATATTTATAAAATAATTAATTTTTAATACGTATTTACGTCAAAAGTACGGTTGATCAACTCTGATGTATATGAGAAATACCCTTTGGACAGAGAGACAAACAAGTCCAGCAAAGCATTACTCAACTAATGTTGAAATCTCCATGATCGAGAAATATGACTAGTGACCATTGTCCTTGTCTTGTGGGCTCTGTGCAACCCACCTGTCTCCTACTTCTTTCAAAGTAAACAACTTTACCACTCTTCACTCTCCCTCTTCGTGGTTCTGAGAGGGAGAAAACCTAAACCCCCCATCAAACCCTCTTCTTCCCCCTCAAATTTCCACACTTTTACCTTCAAAACACCGAAGAACAAGCAAGCCACATTGTAGACCCTGTTTGGTTAAACCCCTTTTGAAAACACACCAAGATTCCATTTTTTTTTTTTACCCATCATTGCGTGTGAGCTCAAACAACCCTCATTCCCCTCTCTTCTACTTCCTCCATCCTAAACCCACCAAAAAAATCACTTTTTTTTTTTCTCTTTCAGGGTTTTGCTCTCTGCCCCTTCCACTTTCTTTTTCTGGTGCCATTATCAGAATGCCAAATAATAAAAACCCCATTTTTCACTGTTCCTTCCTCTTCCTCCTCTTCCATGCCCTCACACCGCTAGTAACATGCAAATCCACCATAGAACCCTGCACCAACTCCGATTCCTGCAACGCCCTCCTCGGCTACACCCTCTACACCGACCTCAAGGTCTCAGAGGTCGCTTCCCTCTTCCAAATCGACCCAATCTCCCTCCTCACCGCAAACGCCATCGACATCTCCTACCCCGACGTGGAGCACCACATCCTCCCTTCCAAGCTCTTCCTCAAGATCCCAATCTCGTGCTCCTGCGTCGACGGCATCAGAAAATCGGTTTCCACTCACTACAAGACTCGACCTTCCGATACTCTGTCTTCCATTGCTGACTCTGTTTATGGAGGGTTGGTCTCTTCCGACCAGCTCGCTGAGGCTAATTCGGTAAATGACCCTTCGGTACTTGATGTGGGCCAGAGCCTTGTGGTGCCCCTTCCTTGCACTTGCTTCAATGGCACTGATAACTCCTTGCCTGCGATTTATATGTCTTATGTGGTTCAGCCGGTGGATACTCTGGCTGCTATTGCGGCCAGGTACTTCACCACTCTCACTGATTTGATGAATGTTAATGCCATGGGGAGCAATGCTATCTCCGATGGTGATATCCTTGCTATTCCAATACCCGGTAATGTTTGCTTAAATTTGCTGTTTTTATTGGTTTTGTTTTTGTTGGTGTGTTTGCTCAATTGGTAACACTGTTTCTTTGTGTTTGCAGCTTGTGCTTCGAATTTTCCACGATATGCTTCTGATTTTGGCTTGCTTGTCCCCAATGGAAGTTATGCCATTACAGCAGGACACTGTGTGCAGTGTAGCTGTGGACCGCGGAATCTAAAGTACTAACTTAGCAAGTTATTATTTTTAGTGTGTTTTGCAATGTATTCATTTTTTTGCATTGTGTTTTGTAGTTGTATGACTTTCAGGTACTAACTAGTGCATTTCTGCAGTTTGTACTGTATGCCGGCTTCTTTGGCTGTTTCTTGCTCCAGCATGCAATGTAAGAACAGCAATCTCATGCTTGGGAATGTTACAATTCAGCAGAGTAGTGCTGGTTGCAATGTTACTTCTTGCAATTATGATGGCATTGCTAATGGCACCATAATAACGGTGTATGTTTTATCCTCTATGCACATGTTTTTTCTCATTTAGATGTATCTATGTCTATTTTGCTGGACTGGTCGACGAATTTTTAGCTTATTCAATCTTTCTTGCCACTGTGCAGGTTGTCCCCATCCCTTCAGCCTCGCTGTCCAGGTCAGATGTGCAGCAGCCATTTACATATGTTTAGATTCTTAAACGCGTTATAGAATTTCATTCCTTGTGTATAAGGGGTTATAAGCTAGTTGTTTTTCGTCCCGTGTTCATAACTTCATGTTGGGTGGACTGAGGATGCATTTAGTACTACTAGGTTTTCTATTCTGCTACTTGAAATTGCCTTAATTCTGAATAGACACTGCTTTGAATGTTTGAAAACCCCTTATTGAGGTACATTGAAATATCTTTCAGTCTTCATAATTTATGCTACCTGATGACTTCTATGTGAACTCAATGTCCAAACTCTATTTGTGGAAATTAGATTTGGTGTTGTGTAGCATTATAATCCAGATTAAAGTGACAGCAGGAAGAATAGCAATCTGTATTTAATTTTTGAGATTGTGTGATCAGGAAGGTTTTAATTGCATTTCCTAATTTAATCTATTCCCCCTCCCCAAATCTCACCCTAAAAGATGGTGATGCTTTGACTTAGCAAGTTGTAATCTTTGAGGCAAAATGATATGTAGTGTGATGGAATCTGCATGATTTTCATAGGCGATAGCTTCAAACTGTTGATTAACTTTAGTTTTTTCTATTTTTAATTTTTAATTTTTCAAACTTCATAATCGCCGTCCGATTTGTTTGTCGCACAGTTTCGTGTAAAGTACTGTCGAGCTATTTAGCACAGCTCATTTTTTAGATTCCTTCTGAATGTATTTTAAATGGTGCTGCAGGGCCTCAGCAATTCCCTCCTCTCATAGCCCCACCTACGATGGTTAGTCCCGAATCAGTATTTGCACCCGCCCCAGCACCTCAGTCAGACGGAGCTGGTCTAACATCGCCCAAATCCTCGATGGTGCCTTCGATAGGGCTTCCGGGATTCTCTCCCGCGAATGGCCCTATTAGCGCGCTTGCTTCTGGCGCTTCTGCTGCTTCCTCCTTGGTTAATCCACTGCCCTCTTTGGCATGTGTGCTCGTGTTATTATTTGTCAAGTTGATGTTCCTGGCGGCATTGTAATCTTTTTGTTGATTTTGTGGTGGGTTTAGCCCTGTTGCTTCGTTTGTTACAGGTGCTCCTATCTATTGTACTAACTGATACTCAATTTGTACTCTTTGAACTGATTTGTGGATCTTGAAAACTGTGGAAATTTTAGGGTTTCATCACATGCTTAGCATTTTATTATTTGGCACTTTACTATCGTGCTCTATTCCCTTCCTGATCTAGATCAATAATTCTAGGTAAGCTGTTATTATCAACCCTTATAGAAGCTCTAAGAAATTGATGGTGACATATTTGAGGACACTTGTGTAGTTATGTAGGTTCTCAATGTTAGTTTGTAGTTGATTGATTTTTCTTGGTTTGCCTATGGTTATTTGCTAACCATTTTATGTAGAATGGTCCAATTCAGGTGTGCAACCTAATGTTATCCTGAACTTTTCATCTGTGGAATTGGTGAAGTTTATTTTTTAAGATGTCTTAACAGTTTTTGGTGTATCTTGTGAAGATAGTATACAACAGAAGAGAGTCTGAAATGTGCAGAATTCTCTCGGTGTATATATTGTAGGTTTAGTTTATCAAAGGCTTAAAGCAGGAAAAGTTGGAATTTCCATATTCTTCAGTTTTTATTATAACTTTATGTATTTTTCAATGCAGAATCCGATTCCAATGTAATTGTTATTTTTGGTTCTTTAACTTGTTAACAGTTTGAAACATTCTCTTCTATAGTAGAACATGAGATGGAGTCCAATCAGAGAGGTTATGCTTCTTGCATGATGTTACAATTTACAAATCTGCTTCCAGCTTCGCCATATCTACATGAAGGTCTCACGAGGTCAAACTATGTCATGAAGGTCTCACGATTAAGATTCAAGGAAGAAAAAAATTGTGTCAAGAGGGATAATCAGTTGAATTAGTCGGAGTTTGTGTTCTAGTGAAGGGAGTAAAAAACCTATGTATTAATACGAGACAATGTTGATGCATGGAAAGCGAATGAATCATCTCATCTTAATTTTTTATATGGCTAATTGACTATTATTTATACTAGACATGACACTAGAGAATTAATGGTAGTAGCCCCAAATTATGCTCATCAAGGATAAAACTATTGGGCAGTCTAGCAAAATATGGATGATAATTGATATCCTAAGCTTGTTCTGTTAAAAAAGATGAATTTTTTATGTAGTTAATAGAATGGATGAGATAACATGTAATTAACCTATTTTTAATCTTTATAATAATAATAATAACACAAATAACTTATTTTTCTAATTATTTAATTTAATTGAATTTATTTTTTTTATAGGATATTCTAATTATTTTATCTTTTGAATAATATAAATAAACAAGATATTTATGATCATTTTGACTAACATAACTGTCAATTTATTGCTAAAATACAATTGCATTTGCTCTTTTTTTTTGGAAAAAAAAAACACCATATACGTTTAACGATAATATTAATAATTTAGTATTAGTATTTTTTATGAGAATTAAAAATTTAGCATTTCGACAAAGTAATATATAGTCTCAGTCTCTCAGATTTTTATTTCATTATTTATACGTACAATAAATAAAGAGGACTGTCTACACTTTTTTTCTTCCTGTTTTAACCCTATAACTATATTTTGCGATTACATGTTTAAGTCATTTTTATTTTGATCTCCCTCCCCCACTTTTAGTGCAGTTTTCTTTTTCACTTATTCAACGTTTCATCGTAACACAAATTCTTTTATGGATTTAATTAGAATGTATTAACAGGGTAAGAAAAGTTTAAATTATGATAATTATATATGAAAAAATATTATTGACTATGACACTCCATTGCATAGATTGTGATTCAAATGAAATGAATTGATTGGGTAAAATTTATTCATCAAAAATAAACTGTTGTTTTATTTTATATTTTTTCATACATGTATTCATATTGAATAATATTATGATTATATAATATAATTTTGTAATTAACTCTCGGCCTCAAACAGGTGTTACCAGCGCACATCAAACATGCCTTCAAAACTCTATGCAGGTTCGTTCCCCTTTCCATCTCCGATTCCCACTTTTCTGATCCTTCATTCGTTTCCTTTTGATCGATCGCAGATGATGTTAGCCTCCTCGTCGTCACGCTAGACACCAACCCCTTCTTCTGGGCCTCTTTCTCTTTCCCTTTCTCCGACTTCCTCTCTCACGTATTATACCCTAAACCCTTATTTGCTTGCTTAAACCTCTTCATCCCTATCTTCAAAATCTCTTTTTTACTTTTATTTTTATTTTTCTGTTCAGGTGCTTGCGTTTCTCAACTCGATACTGCTTCTCAGTCAGCTCAACCAGGTCGTTGTTATCGCCACGGGCTACAATTCGTGCAGCTACGTCTACGATTCCGCTTCCAGCAAGAGCCATGGCTCCACAGCCGGTGCAATGCCCGTGCTTTATTCCGATTTGCTGCAGAATCTCGATGAATTCATTGCTAGGGACCAGCAATTGGCGAAGCCCAAAGATGCCGCCGGAGCCTTTCCGTCTTCGTTGCTGTCCGGGTCCTTGTCCATGGCCCTTTGTTGTATCCTGCGTACTTGCCTTCATTTTCCACTCATTGATTGAATTGGCTATGTTCTGGAAGTTATTAGGGATTTTGATTTTTATCATTGTGTGTGATAGGGATTTTTTTAAATGCTGAAATTGAATGATTTCATGTTGGGCTTGTAAGTGCATTCCTAAGATATTTGTTTGACCTGATTTGCTAATCAGATATACAGAGAGCTTTCCGTTCAGGACCGAATCATCCGCAGCCTCGGGTATGCATACATGCTTGCCTAATCACGAATGTGTTCTTGGATGGAGTTTTATACTAAACTTGAACTTATGATATGTTTCAACTGGAGCTGTTAGTTGAGTATGATTGACTTGCCGTTTTTCTTTTGTATCAATGGGGCCTTGCTTCTACCAATAAAATAAAATGGGGGCTTGCCGTGTGTGTCGATGTTACTAGAGCTGAATGGCTATTTTGAAAATGAATATCAGATCTGCAGTGTAGTCTAGATGTTGACGGGTTTTATCTCCTCGACACACTTTTATCTTTGGCCTTGGGTCGTTGAAGTTATTGATGCTAAATAGTTTTCAGTATTGTATCTGCGAGTTGTTTCTCTTTATTATTTTTCAGCTCATCTTTCCTTTTTTGTTCCTGCTTCTCCATTTTCTTTCAAATTTGCAGATTTTGAGTACTTATTTTTGTATTAACTAATTTATGAACAGATTTTGTGTTTGCAAGGATCTGCTGATGGACCAGAACAGTATGTTCCTTATGATCATTATGTTTTTTTTTTTTTTTTTTTNTTTTTTTTGCATTGGCCTTTCGCCTAATTTCACGCTTCTAATCCTTTTCAGGTATGTGGCAATCATGAATTCAATATTCTCTGCACAACACTCAACAGTATGTAGCAAATGTTCACTCGTCTTTATTTGTTCATCTGTGATTGGTTTAACCCTTGGCATTTTTCTGGACTAACTGTTACTATTCAGGAACTTTCAGGGAGTAGTTATATGATGAACATATGAAGTAGCTTGTATTTTGATGTGTAACATTTTTTTTGTAATGCAGGTCCCTATAGATTCTTGTTATATTGGTAGTAACAATTCTGCATTCCTCCAACAGGTAATTAGACACACACACAAAATGAATGATTTGGTGTTGCAACTGCAGAATATGTTTTATTGACACTAATAATTTTATTTTCATAAAATGAATAACAGGCTTCATACATAACTGGTGGCATATATTACAAGCCTCCCCAATTCGACGGGCTTTTCCAATATCTTTCAGTAAGTTGTTCTCTTAACTGGCTGTTTTAAAGCGGTTTGATCTATACAATAGTTTTTTTCTTTTTTGTCTTACAATTTATGATCAAGTAATGGAATTTGTGTAATCATTAAGGTTTAGAAACATTTGACAAAGAATGTCTTGTTTGCTTGATGCTGAAACTTTCCACCTTTTCTCTTTTGGCTGAAAATTTAATTGAACTATGTTTTATGGGGTGTAGAATATTCTCTTCTGGTTCTGGACAAGAGGGAAAATGAACTATAAATTAAGATGGATAGATTTGTGGCTGCTTTGCTGAAATTCCACCAGTTAACCGGTTTGGAACATATTATTAATGTGGTTTTTGGTTAAGTTATACACATGATTCATATTCCTTATAATTCAACATTTTTGGGACCAATGCATGTGTACAATATACAAATTTAGAATTTCGGTTGCAGTATGGATGATGGAGAGAGCAATTATGTTAAAAGACAAAATATAATGCTGATACTGGTATTCTCTGTTCACAAACACGTGTTACTTGTAATCTGTTAATAAAGTAGAGACTAGGATCACAGGTTGCAATATTTTGTCCTTTGCTTAAGATCAGTGAAAAGTTATATCAAGCTTTATGTTCTTCATAATTGATTTGCAATGGAATCATTGCAAATAGATTATAAAGCTGAACATATTCAGAAGACATGAAGGAGAAATGAATGCAAAGTTAGCAGTGCTATGTGCCTTTCTTCCTGAGAGGAAGTTGTTTCATTTGCATACAAAGTAGTTTTGAAGTTGATGATATGGTTAGTTGCTATTCAACAAATAAGTCAGGACAAATCTCTATTTGGTAGTATTCAAGATAGGCTGTTATTTTTTTTTTCCCGGTTGCCAGTGTGTGGGACTACTCTGTTTCATTGTGCTTCAAGATGGGCTAGTGTGGTATGGTACAAACTGCCTATTGTGATGAAATGTATGAGCAATCTTTCAAAGTCATGTACTTTGGTATGTCCACTTTGTGAATCTTTGTTGTTTTTACTATGTTTCTCCTTAAAGATAATGGAACCATTTACTTTATTACTATTGTTATTCTTATTTTCTAAACAAACAAAACTCAACCCAGAAATGTAGTAAATGTGTAAAACCACCGTCTCAAAGTTTGGTTATTAGCACCTAACGGACTCTTGCCAATCAAATTGTTTTTTTGGAATAAACAAATTGTCTGACTTATTTTTTTTATCAGGTTATTTGAATTCATGATTTTACTTGTTTTACTTCTGACACTGACCTAACCTTGTTTGTGCAGACAGTGTTTGCAACTGATTTGCATTCTCGTGCTTTTTTGCGGCTTCCTAAATCCTTGGGTGTGGATTTTCGTGCTTCGTAAGTTATTCCTTATGTAGAAAGCTTTTCCTGTTTTAGATTTTTTATTTTCATTTCTTCATCCTCTGTTTCTCCCTCCCTCCTGTAATGCTAGAAACATTTGGACTGCAGCCGAGCTGTCAGCAAACTTATTGATCTTTTATTTTGTCCATTGTCCTTCTTTCTTTCTTTCTTTCTTTATTTTATGTTGATTTGTAGGTAGGTACTTAGTTACTTAGGACTCTGTTCTCTATGTTGCTTCTATATTACATTATGATGGAGGCATCAAACATGTTACAATAGGACATTTGTCCTTACAATATGATACACAATCATCCGTCCCTGTTTAGTAAAACACAATATGTGCACCTCACCTTAAGACCTTAGGCACACTTTTTAGCGCCTTTAGCCACACTGTTATATGTCAAATCAGACTGAGTAATGAATTTCTTTTTGTGATGGGTGATATATGTATTGTAATTTTATGGATTGATATTAGTTGTGTGATGCCAAACTCTATATATACCAGCAGATTTCTTCGGATTTGATGGAAATTATGAGACCTGTACTTAGCTAATTGAGTGACATTTACAGGTGCTTCTGTCATAAGCAAACAATTGACATGGGCTATGTATGTTCTGTATGCTTATCCATATTCTGCGAGCATCATGATAAGTGTTCAACTTGTGGGTGAGTGTTTATATCATGCCATTTGTCATTCTGTTTCCATAAGCTTCTCCATGTATGATGCCTCAAATGAATGTAAATAAATAATTAGTTTGAAGATGATAACTTGTAAGAACGAGTTAGACTTTTACAGAAGTTTTTCTCCTTCTATGTGCTGTTATTTTCGTTATAAGACGGTTACTACTAGTGAAAAGATCAACAATTTATGATGGATGTGTGTTGCATCTTAATTGTGTTGTTGTTTACCTATGCTGATTGTTTTGTGTCTTTGCACGCCCTTCAGGTCTGTATTTGGCAAGGCTCAACAAGATGCTGCCCCAGCTCCTAACCGGAAAAGAAAAGCTTGATACATTATGTTGTATTCAGGCGCATAACATTTGTTTTTCACTGCCATTAAAAGGCAGATTGATTGAGGTCCTCTTCCACGCAAGCAGCATAATGCAATTTTGGCGTCAAATTGCTCTCCTCTCTGTCATTAAGTTTTTTTTATAGAGATCATTGTAAGTCTATAACAATCAGGGCCATCGTGGATAATTGGTGCTTAGTGGGATATGCAAGGGAGCTTCATCAAAGGCTTTTGGTTTGTCATTTCTTTAGAAAACTGAGTCGCATCATGGTCTGCTGAGCACTTATTTAATAGCATCTGTTCCTTTCCGATGAACTATCATGAATTTTTTTAGCAATCTGTTCCTTTCCGATGAACTATCATGAATTTTTGTTGTATCTGAGAAAGTTGGTTCTATTAAAGGTGTTAAATGTGTAATGATGGCTAAAAGGAAATGCAATAAGGAATTGCGTTGATGACCTTATGACTTATCTCTCATTTCAGTTTCTATTGGGAACCCTACACATGGAAGAATTGGACATTTAAGACTAAAACCAGCCCTCATTAGGATTACAGAGATGACAATGAATGATCATTAGATCCGTAGATAATCAATACATTAAATACAATTAACCAATACAAGAAAAACATAGGTCAATGTCATTTACAATTAGTATTTACATTAGCTACAACTTTAGTGCAAATAATGAACAAATTCGTTTACACTTGAGGCAAAGGAATACAAGCTCCATCCACTAGCTACTTTCATTTGACATGGCCGTGAAATACACATCATCTTTAGAAAGCCTTTAGAGCGAGTTTACTGCTTGTATGAATACCCTTCGTGGCAAGTCTCAGCACTGCACGGCTTTGGTACAGCCTGTTATGAAGATAAAAGAAATTTACAAAAGTGAGTTAAACGGAAAATGTAGGTAAAAGAACATGCATATTTACTATAAGTAAAAAAACCACTGAGCAATACATGAACTAAACACCCCCCCCAACATTTCTCTCGAATTAAAAACTGAACAAGATTTTAATGTTTTGAGGCATTAATAAATTGATACATCCAGCTGTAGTTATCTATTCATTTATTTGATATTTTCCCTATTTACTCTACGAGGATCATTTGGTAAAGCCTTTGAAAATTTATCACATTAATTAAATATTGCATACAGATAGTGCCAATAAACACACAAGACAAGTTTATGAACAGGTCCCTGCAGATTTTCTGTGTCATGTAGGTCAAGGTAGATCATAGATAACAACAGCAGCAAAAACCCAGCCTTGTCGCGCTAGGTGAATGGTAGGATCATAGATGAAGATGATCAAAATATGTCAATCTTCGTACATTGTCTCCCAAACATTCACATGGCTTTTCCAATCAATATCAAAGCAAAAGGAAATAATGAAATTATTGTAGCACCAAATAATAGTTTTCATTAGGCAGTGTATGTCTTTTTGCTGGCCAGGAAAAGCCAGGACACACAAGTATGCACACAAAGAAAGAGAGAGACTGACCCTGCTAAAGCAAGTCCCCAGGTAGACAGAGCATAAAACAACTTCCCAGCATTCCAAATATCTAAAATCCTTTCCAGTTTGCTTGTACCAGCCAATGCTTTTGATACAGCTGACATTAAAAATATGAGATAGAAACAATATTGTTAATTACAATGGCAGCAAGTAGAGAGCTGGATATTTCATTCAAAATTACATCAATGCAAGAGACGCCAAGTAATGGAAAGGGAACACAATTAGTGATATGATATAGAAAGCATAGGACTTAGAAAGTAATACATCAGTTCTCAGGCCCAAGGAATCTGAAATAAAGACATTAAGCCACCAAATAAAAATGATGGGACTATAGAAACTAGTATTTGCCTCGTGCAGCATATTTTCAACTTTACAATGGAAATCTCAATTGTATACCTGAACCATTCAAGAACAATGGTCACCACTTAATAGCTCAAAAAGACAAGGTCAGGAGACAGTTGTCAATTTGTCATACACAACAGTTTCCTCATCATGCATAAAAAAGTACATGGGCAGGACTTATTAGAACCATTACCCATTTAATTTGAGCAAAAGACTAGATCCTTTCACATAATTTTGGTTAATGTAATGTAAAAGGCAAACAATTTTAAATCTAAATGTCTGACTGCAAACTTACTTTTCTGCAGTTCCTCTGGTGATAACTTCTGCAATTACAATGATGCAAATATCATTAGATTTAACATCTTATTAAATAAATAATAATGTGCATAAGTAGTCCCTAAACAGGAAACACATACCAGAGATTTGGGGTTGGACAGAATGCATCTTGCCATGAAGTTCGCAACTCCATCAACCACATGTTCCTCGCTGATGACCACGTAATTTTCATCATCAATCCCACTCCATTCCTCAACATTACTTGGATCAAGCTCATCAGTAGTAACCCACACCCACCAACTGGGTTGTTGGGAGTCAACATTGATCAACATATCAGCAGACTGATGATCAAGTTCTGTCAAATGTTAACCAACATAAATCAATATCCAAGTAATTCAATACATATATGACATACATGACTTAATTAACCCCAAAGGAATATATAAATGCTTAATTAACCCCAAAGGAATACATAAATGCTTACATACCAGTGGCCTCCTTAAAGGGAAATTGATTGCCACCATCAACCCCTTCCTGCTGCAAGATCTTGAGCCTAGCCAGGTATTCATCAGACTTCACGGTAGCAACTAACTGAGCATGAAACTAAAACCATCATAAAAAACAAAAGATAAGATAAGAAGACCATTACCATTAACGAATTACTTCAATTTGCATCCCCAATTTACAATCCTCCCAATTATTTGTATCAAAGTAGTTAGGAACTAGCAATGCCCAATGAAAAAAAAAAAACATTTTTTTAGGGTAGGAAAAGATTCTTCAATGAAATGAAGCTGAAATTTTTATAGCGCATACATCGGGAGGGCAATTGTTTAGGAAAGAAGGCGATTCAGAGAGGTTATGTAGCAGCCTCAAATTCTGGTCGAGCAAGTTCCTGAGGCGCCGATTCTCCGATCGCAGAATCTCCAATTCTTGATCGGAGTTAGGCGGGGACTCCTCGGCGGGGGCGTCATGTTGATTGTTGTGGTGGCGGAAGTGGTGGCTGTATTCCACGGCGCTCCAAGCGACGTCGGCGACCTCGAGCACCGTCTTGGCCACCTCCACGGCTTCACGGTGGTGTCCCATGATGATGATTCGAGGAGGGGGAATGTGGAATTGAAACCTGAATTGGGCGAAATCTTTGGCTCCCGAAACCCTAAGCGTTAAATAAAGATGTTTCTGATTTGCACGTTTTTGACATCGACGACAGCATCAACCGCGCTTTATTCCGTATTTTCTTTTTTCTTTTTCTTTTTTTTTTAATTTTTTATTTGTTGAGTAAATAACAGCAAAGAGATTAATGTATTCTTATCCTTTTTAGCTTGACATCATTTAATTTTAGAATTCTTTTTATCATCAATTTAATTTAGTTCAAACATTTTGATATAAATTTAGTTTCACCATTAATTTTTTTTTTATCAATTTAACTCATCACATTTATTTAATTTATTTATTACATTTTAAATCACCCTGTCATTCATCACAAAATTGACGTACTTTACTGCCGTATGACATGACTCAATCCGTGACAGCACTTCCACGTCAGCATATTCTGTGAGTTATTTTGACAAATAATTGTTAATATTTTAAAATGTAATAAATTAAATTAATAAAAAAGTAATGTAATTGATCAATTAATAACAATTTAAAATATAATATTATTTAAAAGTTTCTCAAATAATATTATATAAGTGAATAATAGTATAAAATATGTATAGACATTAACTGCTAAATAAAAATGATTAATTATCTTAGAAGTCTTTCGAAGGATTACATTTGATTAAATGATATTAAAGTGATTTAACACTTATTTATTTTTAAGTAAAAACTCAAACTCAACACTTACAAAAAAAAAATAAGCACGAATTTTTATTTTTATAATCAACCAACTCAACTTAAACTAAATTAGATGATATCATAAATGAAAAATGTTTAAAAAATTTAAATCATAAACTTAAATTTCAATTTACACATTTTAATAAATAACATTTTATTTCATATTTTTGACTCTTGAAGACAGATCGTAAACAAGCTTTGGTGCTTTAATGCTCTCGTAACAACATTGACATCAACGGCGACTAATTCTCTTCTAAGCTTAGAAAAAAAAAAACAGAGAGAGGGAGAGAAATGGGTATGCTAATTCCAAGAAAGCTTTTCTTTTTTCATTTTTCATACACATTAATTTTTTGAAATTGGAACTGGGAACTGGTAACTGGGAACTGGGAAGGTTACACACTGTCACCCACTCACGTGGCTGTGTGCAGATGAAAGTTGAAAAAGGCATGGCAGAAGAAGAGAGCGAGACGACGAAAGAGGAGCATATGGAGTCCAAGATTCAAACTGCTATGCGCTCTCGCCTCTCTCACTTTAAGCAACGATCCGAGTAAGGTTTCCTCTCTCTTCCTTCATTCATTCTCAGTAGAAACATACAACTCACAAGCACCAACCTTCGCTTTCAATGCAGCTCCTTGACGCTTGAGGGGGTTCGCAGATTGCTCGAGAAAGACTTGGGCTTGCAGGAATTCGCTCTGGATGTTCATAAGAGGTTTATCAAGCAATGTTTGGTCAAGGTACCCCATTTATTAATTTTTTTAAATTGAGAAACCCCCAATTTCAACCTAGTATGGACTAGTGTGGATAAATGGAATTTAATTTCTGATCGCCATATGAAGCACTACTGTACTTTTACTTGGATTATATGAAGGCTAGTTAGTTGTTCTCTTCTACTGAATCTAAGTTAAGTGTGATAGACAAGTGTATGGTGTTGATTAGTGAATTTATTTTTTACGATTAATGCTACTTGTGACCTTTGAGAATAACAGTTTGCTTTATAATGCATTTGCATTTGATAATTTTGTGAATTTTGATGTGATTTAGAATGCTTGGGTTTTTGTCATTATTATGTATACCAATGTGTGTTTTTTTCCTCCCTCATTACTGGTAGTGCTTAGAAGGGGCTGGTGATAATGATGCCTTGAAGATGTCCGGGGAGGTAGAGGAAAATGGTGCAATTACACAAGATACAGAAGGACCAAAAGAAGAGTGCCAATCAGAAGATGTCAAGGATCTTTGCCCTGACAATGACGATACAATGGAGGACTCTCCAGTATTAGGTCTGATTAAAGAACAAAAAGGATTTAAACTTGAAACCAAAGAAGCTAAAGGAAATGGAAAGAAAGTAGTTACAAGTGAGACCCTAATCAAGAAAGCTGTTAGAAAAAGATCCTCGTACATCAAGGCCAATGCTGAGTATGCTGCTGATTTTTCAATTATTTGTCATTCTGTCCTCTCCTTATGACATTGCACATATTTCCCTGTGCCTACCTTTGACAAGCTATGACACTACTGTATACTTGCTAATTTCAGGAAAGTTACTATGGCTGGTCTTCGTCGACTATTAGAGGAAGATCTTCAACTTGATAAATTCACTCTTGATCCCTATAAGAAGTTTATAATTCAACAGCTAGATGAGGTGAGCGAAAAATCTGTCTAAAATGTATCAATGATGTCCATAAGAAGCACTATTACACACTATGTGATGCTTAGGAAATCTTTTTTAAATGTGAAGGTATTAGCTTCTTCAGAAGTTTCGGAACCTGCAAACAATGCTAAGAAAATTGTTAAGAAGAAACCTGATCTCAAAGTAACTAAAAAGGTCAGTAGTGAAGAGAACTTTGATTCTTCCGATAAAGAGAGTGATGAGGAAGAGAAACAGGAAGATGAAGTTAAGCCTAGAAAAAAAAGTGTTCCTAAAGGTAAGATGCAGACCTCTGTCAGACCTAAAAAGCGTAAAGGAGAGGAGGCCAATCAACCAAGTAGGAAAAGGGTCAAGGCTACTAAAGCTGCCTTAGGGGATAGTGATGAAGAAGATATTGCAGAAAACTCTGAAGATGATCAGTCCCATTCATCGCCAGAGAAACCAGCCAAGGTTGTACTAAGGTTTTTATTATTATTATTATTATCACATATGCAGTATGTATTGCAATGAGGAATGCTTGATAATAAGTTGGAAAGTTAAGGCCATGACCACTTTTAATTAGAACAGTTATGATCTTTGAGCTTAATAACTGCTCTTTATTTAAATTACTACATGGTTGTCTTTCTCTGTGAATTTTCATAAGCTGTCCTCTACATTCTTCATTCATGGTTCATGTATGCTTTTTGAATTGTATCTTCCTTTTTTTGTGAATCTCAGAAGAAAGAAGTTTCAACTTCTGAGTATGGTAAACATGTGGAGAACTTAAAATCTGTTATTAAGGCATGTGGAATGAGGTAGTTTTCTTCTTTGGGTTCCTTTTCGCTATGATCTTAGATCCTTGTTGGGTATGATAGCTTGATATTATATATTTCTGTCAGTGTGCCCCCCTCAATTTACAAAAAAGTCAAGCAGGTGTCTGAGAACAAGCGGGAAGGGCAACTAATTAAGGAGTTGGAGGAAATTCTATCTAAAGAAGGATTGTCTTCAAATCCATCTGAAAAGGGTGAGTTTGACTGTTAACTTATGTTTGTTACCAGTCCCTATCTGTACATGTTAGCTGCAATACTTTCATTCTGATTGGATAAAATGCGTATTTGTCAAAGGAACTTTTAGACTTGTAGTTATCGGCTGTGCCCAATTACCTTTCATACAACGCAAACAACTGAGATGTGAGAAACGAAACTAAAATACTTGTAGTGTTGGGGGGTTTGAATCTTGAAGTCATCATCACCTTGGGGAGGGCTTTACCTAACCACCACTCATGGCCCAAAATTGCGCAAGCAATTAATGAGACAGACAAAAGTATGTAATATAAACATAAGACCTTTATAAAATAAAAATATATATAAACATAAGTCGTCCCCTATTTTTTCCCTAATTTAAAATAAATTAGTACCATGGTATGTCTTTACTCCTTAGCTTTATTCATTATTCATATAATGTTAACATCACTAGTGAAAGTAACATCTGTACGTTTTTATTGCTGTGTTGTTTTCCCAAAAAAAGATGTTCTTGAAATTAGATGATGTTGTTTTAAGTAGTTTATAGTCTTCAGCAACTATGAAATTAGGGAAGAAAGTTTACTTTTGTGTCAATTGCCATTAGAATGATATTGTCAGACATGTTTGAGTTTTATGGATGACTGTACAGAGTGAGTAAAAGTCCAGGGATATAACCATATGGAAAAGTAAAAATATACGCATTTGTTCAGTTAAATTTAAGTTGGGGAGTTTATTCTAATTTGTGAAACTAGAGGAGAGATCAATGTAATTTCAGTCAGCCTCAGAGGTTAGGTTAGTGTAGTTTTCCCTATTTCTTGGGTCACATTTTAATCTAAGGCTTGAATTGAGCTGCAGATACTGGCAGCCTCTGATATGATTTCATATTTTCATTCTATCTTTCAGTTCATGATTCCTATTTTTCCCCTCTCATTTACACAGAAATCAAGGAAGTAAGAAGGACGAAGGCGAGAGCTAAAGAACTTGAGGGCATTGATTTGAGCAATATTGTGTCAAGTTCACGTAGAAGGTCAACAACAAGTTTTGCTACTCCTCCACCTCCAAAGCCCAAGGTTCCAGTTGAAACTAATGGCAGTGGTGTTAAAGATAATGGTAATGACAAGAAGGACAAAGGCAGTGATAATGAAGAGGATGAGGAAGACGAAGACAAGGATAGTAGTGATGATGAAGGAAGTCAGAGTGAAGAATTTAATGGGGGTAAGCTCATTTCAGATGCGTTTAATGTTTAGGATCTGCTTTGTTTTTTCAATTTTTCGGTTATATCATAATTCATCTTAGATTCTAGAATGTGTTCTTTAGTGCTTTTTTTGTAGTGGTTGGATAGTTTGTTATTAATAAAGATTCATTGCTTTGATAGTGTTGAAGCGCCATGATTAGTTGGAACTCAAATTTGATTGTCCTATCAAATGATATCAGCATTTTATTTGAAGCTTTGGACATGCTTTGTATTTAAAGTTCCATTTTGGTATCTACATGGTTTCGGCAATAATATTTAAAACGTGTGTGTGTATCAGTTGTTAGTGAAAACTTTGATAAGGGGACTAGTACTTAGTTGTAGGACACTTGCATTGAGCAAGACCTTAATGATTAGCCGGAGGTTCTAAATATGCTAAATAGAGCACAGATAAAGAATGTTTGGGGTAAAGAATCACTCTATGGAAAGAAAAAAAGATCTTTGCATTTTTTACTTATTTTCCAAAAGTTCTTGGTGATGAAAGAGATTTCAGATACATCAATGCATTTCACTTTTCTGGATCTCTGAATTGTATCCTGTGTTACTCAATTCCCCTCTGCGTGGGGTATTTTAATTGAATCTTATAATGAAGAGGAAGAAGTGAGCTGCACTACCTAGAGTTTGTTGTGTTAACCGAAGACTTATTTAATTGTTTGGCAAATTGTACAATAACATGCATATGTTACTTCATTTTTTGCCTTGTTGAGAAGTGGTTTAACTGGAACACTGTCCTTTGTCCTTGTTTTCTCTTTTGTTTGCAGATGAAGATGATAGTGATTGACCTGAGACAGATCAACAGTAGTTAAATGGTGATTTTATTTGCAATTAACTATGAGGTATGGTGTATGATGTTATGCGTTGTAATGCGTTTTCTCCTTTCCTTTTTGTATCTTTTGTTTTTACTTTTCTGCAAATTTTGACCTGTGAAAATGGACAGTATTTATTGTCAGCTGCATATATATTATCTTCTACAAGTGACTCTGAGGAGTGAGTACTACTATACGCATTCACTGGGCTTGAATTATATTTTGGGGGCAAAATTTAGGTAAATAACTTGTGCTATTTTTATCCACCTCATCATACATTCCATTCCTCTCTAGGAACCACCATCCTAGAGACATAAGGTGTGTTTGTCAATTTTGTTTTGGAGGGGAAGGAAAGGAAAGGAAACTCCTTCAGTGTTAGAGTCAGAGGTTAACCTTGACAAGCTAAAGCGTGCTACATCATGTTGACGCTTCCCTGGCGCTCAAGGTGTTTGTGGTCGACCAACCCCCCCCCCCCCCCACACCACAAAATCCACAACATGCTTGGTAAGGTTGTCAATGGACAATGTCAATGGTGAGCAGCATTATGTGACTTACTCTCCGTAGGATACCTATGCCAAACTTGTTGAGGTTGTATTCTGTTTTGGACCAAAAACTTAGTGAGTTAATCCACATAGACGCTAAGCTCTTAATCCTCTAGAATGATAAAAATTCATAAACTTAGAGAGGAAAGTAGCCCAGACTCAATTGATTCAGGAACCAACACCAAGCTCCCAAAGCAGTCAGTGAATGAAAGACACCGCCACATAAGCTCAGCAAGGGGTGATTTCATGGCCTTAGTCACTAGCTCACTAAGACACTCTCTCTTGGTGTTTTCAATGTGTCCCTCTAATGGGCTGCCCTCTTTTCTTTTATTCTCCTTCCCTCCTCTCTCTTCAGTTCTCCATTCCCTTTTCCCTTCTTTCTCGCTGACATACACTCACGTCTCCAAGGACCCTGACAAGTTTACTCTCCATCTCTGCTCTTTTGATAAAGGTGACTAATTTTGATAAGACACTCTTCCTCTCAGGCTAGGTTAGGGTTTCCTTAACACTAGTACCCATGAACATGATAACCCCTCATATAAGACATGGTCAAGGTGGTTTTCTCTCTCTAACCGGCGGTTTTATACCTAGGTTGCACTAGGGTATGACGATGCTACAGACCAGTTCCATCAGGTACACTTTTCGCGACGTCCTCAAGAAGGGGGATTTTCCCCTCCCTTAGGCGATGCACCTTCCCAAAGTCGTGGCTCCAGAACCTGTGTAGTTCCCTATACTGGGCTGGAGCCGACTCATCCATGTTCATTTGGCCCTTAAGCATCATCCGCGCCAGCCCTTACATGAAGTGGGCCAACTCAGCCCAACAACAACAACCCCCTCCCCCCCCCCTTTTTTTTAATAATAATACAATGTTTTTGGGTCTCCTTAATTATGTGTTTTGAGCTGTCCTGATATCCGTCCCAAACATATTCATGCAAGGTTGGTTTTGAGATGGATGATGAGGTGTTCTCCTTAGGATACCTATGTTAAACTTGTTGAGGTTGTATTCATGCAAGGTTGGTTCCGAGATGGATGACGATGTGTAAATAAAGGAAACAGGTTTTCTTAATTAGGTGTAGCACCGTAAGCACCAAGGAAGTTTATGCTTTGCCCATTTTCTTATTCTAAGGATGTGTTTGGAATGGACAAAAAAGACGGAGGATAAATTTTCATGAAATCTCATAATAACATGTATGTTCTTCACATCACACTTTAGATGCCTGTGAATGCACAGGTGAGCAACATCAAATATCTGATCTATCTAAAGAAAATTATAGCGATTTAATCCGCTGCATAGAGAAAAACATCACACAGACATCAGATCACCAAGCACGGTAGAAGCCAAGCTCGTACATGTGCAGCCTACACGTGAAATACATTAATTAGAACACAAGCCTATGAAACAATCGTATGAAGAAGAGGCCTACAGCCTCCGAAAAGTCTCAACCAACACTCACTAGCAAGAGATGCGAATTTCTAAAGCAGGAGGGGACTGTAACCATGAGATTCAAACATCGTGACGTCAAAAAGAGCTTGTTGGGCATGATATCAAACAGCCAACTTGCAGTAAAGAAGATGCGAGAAACAAAACTAAACAAAACGGAACAAGCTAAAAAATAAGGGAATGTGCACATCTATGGACAAGCTCTCATTTTAGGTAATAAAAAAGAAGAAAACTGAAAGACAGCGGAGGGGAAAGAGAGAGAAGGACCACCACCATGGTGGCCGGCTTCTCCTCAAGCTAAAAGAGAGATGTGCAAAAGCGGTGCTAGGGTTTCCTTTGTTTAATCCCAAGCAAGCAACCATATGTCTCGACTGCCTCTAAATCTCAACAGCAAATGGCAGCGATGTCAACAGTGAAGCTAGAATTGCGTCATCTATTAAGATTTGTCTAACATATCTCGCCAAGTTTAGACTTTAGACCGTGCTTGAAAATAGCCTCTTAATATCCTAATTTTTGGTGTGTTTGGTATGAGAGGAAAAGTGGGGGAGAATTTTTCATAGATTCGATTCATGTTCTATTTTACACAAATCTAATTCATGGAAAATTATCTCCTCTGTTGATGCAATACAATTCCCAACAATCTCTTTGCAAAATAAATATATCTATTACACGTTAGTGGCATATAGTTGATAATTTCAACTCATGAGAAAATTGAAATGGTGTGAAGCCATATTATTAGTTAGTGATTTCATTCGTTAAAACTCACAACACTTATGCATGCTTCCAGAGTTCTCTAGGGGGGTTCTGAGGGGTCCCTATGTGGTGAATATGCTCGCTACTGCCTGACAGCGAAGACCCACCAAAGAAAAATGATCAAGGATTCAAGATTAGGTTTCAAAAAATTGGAGAAATGTTTGTACATTGAGAGTTGTGGTTGTGAATATAGTCATAAATCCTAATAAATAAATAAATAAAATCAAAGAGTGGAGTTCGTTCTTGTTTCTTTCTCTTCCCTTCATGCTTGATTATCTCAAAACCTGTGTGTAACATTATCACGTTTGTGAGAAGTATTGGGCAATTGCCATTGATTTAAGCGCGCACACATGAATATAACATGGTCATAGACGTGACCCAACATTGAAGGATTGATGAATGCACCTTGGCTTGATGGAAGACGCGTCGATAGTATCTACAGAAACCAAGGGTGAATGAGTCTCATCGAAGTGAAAGCCAGCTTTACAAATCATAGAACCAACCCTACAATTTTTTTCCTTTTTGAGTTCATTTGACTCACACTTTCGTTGAACCCCTTTTGTTTACATTTTTTATAAAACCCTTTTTTTTTGTTTTGTTTACTTTGTAATTAGATTAGATTACTGTTAATAGCACTAAGAAAATTCATGACATTTAATATTTAAATGACTTATGTAATGTAACACACTAAGAAATAGTAAAAAAAAAAAATCCCATTTTATTTGTTCAAAAGGAATGCTTGACTGCAGAATTTGTTTACCAAAAGGACTTTATTTAATTTTCTTCCCATATAAATAGTTCATTGTTAATATCATACTATACTGAATGGTAAGTGGCATTAATACTACCGATTATATGTACTTAACACAAACATTGTGGATCACGATTTAGATGCATGAGAAACACATTTCATTAAGTTTTGTGCAAGTTCTTGAGAATTTTGAACCTTTTTCTTTTTAGCTGTTCTTATGGTTGGCTTTCGCGCGTGAATAATAAATTCAAGTGTGATTACTTTTAAATCTATGTACTAGTACTACTATTACTTTTTCAAAGTTAGTGTTTTGTTGTAGTCTTGAATGGCACATTAAAAGTGTGATAAACTTTTGAAAATTGAAGCTATACATATTGTACTTTCTTATATTGCAAGTATTTGCTCAAATGTAATTTCAAATTTTATGCTTACTTTTTTTTTTTTTAAGTACAATCATATTCATATCAAATCATGCAAAGTCGTGGTTTAAAAAGAGTAGATGTCGATATTCATTTGAACAGGGCACTGCCACTGAATAAAAGCTTGTGCATTAACAATATAATAATAAAGTAAGAACAAGAAAACAAATATATTTATACACGAACTTTTTGGATTAATATAAAAAAAAACTAATTGTATCTATGAAAAATGCATGATGTGATTTGAACTTTTGACAATTTGCTTTCTTAACCACTCTCTGATATAAAATACGTACCACACAACGCAACATAAACTTTATGATAAATAAATAACGTAAACCACACACACTCTCAATAATGTTAATATTTCGTTTAATGCATAACAATTGTATGCTCATGCAAAAAAGACATGTCCGTGACTAGGTATGTGTTGATGTTGGAGTTTTTTTCTTGCACAAAACAAATTGTTGACGAAATTAAATTCATAAAGCCATTATTATCTCTACAAAAGTGTTGTGGTCTTTAGTTTGGTCAAAAAGGTTGGATTTCTTTAGTAAGAAAGTAAGTAGCGTTCTCTTTCCTTCCATCTGTGGAATGCACGCTTTAATTTTGTGCAATAATGCATCTCATTGTCCTAGTAGTGTCTCCAACAAAGAACATTTACCCATCGCAAAATCGATGCATATCCATCTCAATTTGTCATTCACTCGTGTCCAATTGAGTATATATAGCCATTTCCTTTTTAATATTAAAGCATTACCATTGATAAATATTATACATTGCTCATCAGTTCCGTGGAGGTGGAATTCAAGAAAAGGACAAAACATTAAAATTGAAGCAATTTTTATATATACCGAAATTATCATCACTGTATAATATATATTTAGTTGTTATAAGAATTATTATTTTTTAAATAGCATAACAATTATAATGGTATAATAAGATAAGATGCTTTTTATTTTAATAATATATTAAAATTTAAATGAATCAGTACTAAATAATTTTTTAAATATATTCAACAATTCTTGAAAATATTATTTATAAAATGATTCAGCCAAGTTAACATTATAATTTAAATAACAGGAGACCCAATATCGAAAATTGTGAAACAATGTGTGAGAACGAAGACGTTCAATTCTAAATAAACTAGTAAACTGTAGTAGAATACTTTATATTCTTTCTTGCGTAGTTGCACGTGTTATATTTTTTTTCCCCCAAAAACGAAACTATTCTTTAAGGTAAAATCTTGGCAGAGTTCATTGAATGGCGATATCTTGGTGAAATAAATCTAATTCAAGCATGTTTTATAAACATGTTTCTGATTGAAAAGTTAAATGATTTGAAGCAACTTTGGCGATAGAGGAGAGGAGGCAGCAGATTTGGTAAGCTTGGAACTGGACCTACCAGCCACTAAGGCCCGTAACTTGCAAGAAATGTTTGCTGAGAAATTATTTCTTACTTTTAGAGCAAGAGAAAAGTTTTATTTTGTTATATTCAACACTTGATAGCCTTAAATCCTGAAAATATTGCGAAAGTAGGAAACATTAAAGGTGGTAAATTTGAGTTGTCAAGGGGTTAAATATAGCAGAGTAAAACTTTTATCTTACTACAAGATTACACAAGAATTTTTCATGTTTTTCCTCATCAAAAGGAAGTCGGAGATGATGGCCGACAACACAAACACAATGCGTAGTGTGTGAACGAGCTAACTTAGCACGGCAAATATATAGTGTATGATGAGCTAATAATTAAATGTATCAAGTGTATATGTTGTATGTACCAGCTAGCTAGGGACATTGAAGAACAAAAGTAAAGGTCAATCGAAAACTCAAATCATTCACCCCTATGGGTGCAAAATATTCAGCTTAATTAATTATCGTGAGAATCTAATTTATTCTAGCTTTCTAGCTAGTAGTACAGTCTGTCCTACCATATGTTCATAGATTCTCAAGATTCTGAATGATTTATTTATATATTATTTTCTCCTCGTGGTGTTTAGCAGTCAGACGATATTATGTACGTTGCGGTTAAGAATCTTATGCAATTGGATTCTATTCATTGTGCCCTTTTTCTTTATTCTGTGGAAATGCCTGACACAAGCACCACCACATAGTGAATATAATTACAATTACACAAGATTCTATTAAATACTTTAATATTACCCACAAAATGACATCAAATAGATTATAAACTTAATGCTGAATAACTTGCGTAGATCGAGATCCATTTCTATGCCTAACTAACTAGTATGTTGCTTTTTATGCCAAACTATATTAGTTCACTAAGGATTCTTCATAATTTGATTTTTTTTTATTTATATAAAACCGAAGCCCTGAAATTTGAATTTAGTTTTTGAGATATTTAAGCCGGTTTGGATACACAAGTTATTTATAAATAAGTTATTTTATATTTAAAAATAGAATAAAAGAAATTTTTGTTTTAGGTATCTTGAAAAACATTTTTTTTAGAAGGTAAATTTTTCAACTTCTCAAAAAGGACTCAAATTGACTTTTTAAGAGGTAATAAGTTGTATAGTCAAACATGTTAGAAATTAAAAATATGGCTTCTGACTTCTCAAAGTTAAAAAAAGTCAAAAGTTGTGTTATCCAAACGGGCCTTTAGTAGGTATGGAATTCAACGAAATGGAACCTAAGTGGATTGGACAAACTTCTAGCCCCATCTGACCAGTCTCTAGTAAAAGCTGATGATCCACTCTATCAACATATTAAAAGGATTATAATCAACCAATATTTATAATCACAATAAACTCTCTCATAATTAGCTACATGACCTTTACGGTATTAAAATCTCAATAACTAATCGAATTCAACACCGTCACTGTGAAAGCTACAACCACTTGATCATTTATTAAGTGTTCAATCATTGTCACTTCAAGAGTCACTCAGAATATTATATAAGAAGCTCATTCTAAGCTATATAGTATGTATGTTCTAATCTAATTTTGACACTTCTAACACTTAAAACCTTAATCAATTTTTCGCTCGGTCAAACCTTTCAACAGGTCGATTGAACTCTTTTAATACTAAGTAAAACACTACTTTGGGTTAAAAAAAAGGCTAATTGATCTTATAATTAGTGTTCTATTTTATGTTATCTTTTTGTATGAAAAATCATTTCTCTTTAAGCCATGATAGTCGGAAAATTTAGTCTTTCTTTCACATTGAATATTGCGTTTGAAAAGTCAATGCATGAGGCATTACCTTGAGCTTTTGTTCTGTGTAAAAGCGTTAGAGCTGCCAAACAAAGTTTGTAATTGACGATCCATCATTTTCTTTGCCAAAACTGTCTTTTACTATTGGCATTTTGAGCATGCATGAATTCGAAATAAATCAACCGAAAATGCCATACTTTGGATATCATTTTCCATGAAATTGAAAACGTGACATGCTACACGTACAACTAGAATGTTGTAACTAGCTAGGGTTCTTGACATAGTAATGGTCATGGATAAATTTGCTTACTCATTCAAAGGTAATCAGCCAAGCTGTATCATTTTTGACAAAAACTCTAACTATTCAAAAAATATATATGTATTTATTTGTACGTAAAAAAAATGTATAGATATTTTGTCCTAGACACCATCTAGATTCTATGATGAGTAATAAATATTTACACATTTTTATGTATACAAATAATACAATAATATTTTCCAAACTAATTTGAGGCGTAGGACAGAGATGTGATCATGTGTGAAAAACATGAACCTTATATATCTCTAAGTTGTACTTATAGATATGTAGTTAGTCTGAATTTGCCGACTTGCAATGGACCAAAACAAGTTGGAGATGACAGTGAAAGACAATAAGGCGACCACTTAATTACCATGATCTGAGGAACACATGCAACTCCAACAGTAACATTTGTTGGTCGTGGCGTTAACAAAAATATGTGGATATGACGTGTGGGAAGTGCTTGCTAATGTGATGAGAAAGAAACCATGGAGATTGGAAAAGCAAAATCCCAACATAAAAGTCGAAAGTGGAAAGAGCATTTAATTGATCTACATTTATATTGTCGCAAGCTTTGAAAATTTGTTGTTTGTAAGTCTATGGAGCCTGGTCGATCAACCAAAGGCCAGCTGAGCGGAAATTGGCTAAGATTCTTAGAGATTATCACTGCAAGTAAACTTTTGAATTCGTCTTTGTGATTGTTAGTGTTAATTAAATTCATCTACGTTATAAAAATTGTCATATTAATTCATAAAATTATCAAAAGTTTATCAAGTTAATCTTTAAAAAAATTAATTTAGTTAATATCAAATTATTAGCTTGACTAATTTTTTATAATTTTAAAAATTAATATGATAATTTTCATAACTTAAAACTGACAATTTCATAAATGAATTTGAAAGAATACTCTTATGAGTGCTAAGGTTAGATTGAAACATGTTCACCTTAGCGTAGAGGAGAGGCTCTTGTATGACTTTGCCGTTGGTTTGTTTTGACCATGAAGTCAGGGAGGCTAATTATTTCCGATAATGAATCAATTGTTTAATGGTTACTTAAAAGGGATTTTAAGAGTTGCGTTATGGTGATAAATAAATGTGATAATTTTTAGACAACTTTATTTATACAAGTGTGAAATCCATGATAAATTTCATATTTAAGTTATTGGGATTATAAAAAATTATCATACTTAATTATCATCCTATAATTACTAGGGTCTTTAATTAGGAGGCCGTTCAAATATTAGATTAAAAAACCCGTAAACACATCGTGAGTGAGATGAAAAAATTGTCACACCCAGATAAATTTTAAAAATAGTTTTTGATTATGTTACTTGTGTGACATGTATTACTTGTTACCTGTGGAATGAAATTTACGTTACTTTTGAAAAAAAAAGGTTTTGATCATGGATACTGTTCCTCTATATTCATTTAGTAGCCAGTATTTTTTCTTGGCTGTAGGGTCCTCATTGTTGCTTAGCAGTGAATCTATGTAACAGAAGTAAGTTGCGAGGGGAATCTGAATTTGATTCCTCTTGCTTGTAATGCTGCTTGGATTCATTCAATCGAATTGCTGACACAAACACCACATTGTCAAATCCTCGAATATTTGGCATATATATAAATCATGTGACCTCACCATGCATTGCATAGAATAATATAGGATCATCAATCAATCATTCTATCCCGGTTAATGTTCTGTTATTCTTCTCCCCTTACAAATAAAGTTAGAATATAGAGAAATTCTTGAATATTTAGTGTAAATAATTGGAACCTTCTCAAAAAAAAAAAAATGTAACAATTGGTGATATTAAGGAATATACATGTACATATACTATTAGAGTTTAATTATTATTCACTGATAATATAGAGTATTTTAACATTGTCATCCATTTAATTTTGTCACATAATAAAATATAATTGAATATTTCGCCCACTATGCATATAGAATGTTTTAATTGGATTACAGTATAAAATACTCTATACTATAAATGCATAATAATTAAACTCGTTATTATTTTAAAATTTAAATATCTTTTTGTGTAGTTTTTTTGGAGATGTCCATTCTCGACTTGACAACAATGATAATCAGGTCATTTGAAACTTTGAAATCACTAAAGTAAGTATGTTTGTTTTAAAAAAGTTTTTTTTTCCATACACATGGCTAATAATTGAACTTCTGGCCATGTATTTAAGAAATTTAGTCATCTATCAATTTTATCCATCTTTGTTGATTGACATTTAAATATTTTTTATACTCTTAAAAATTAAATATAAATTTTTTTTTTATATACAACAATGAGGTTTCATTGAAGAAAGCTTGAGTACCCTTTGAAAGGGAAGCAAAGAGAACAACTAACACACTCTGCCACCAAGATTTGGCCTGATTGCGCAGGAGCTTAATCAAAAAGCCCTTGAGAAAACTTAGTATGACAAAACTCAAGTTGAAAAAAGGTATTTCCCCCGATCAGATTAAGGACTCAAAAAAAAATTACAAGAAGAATCTTAAATGCACCAACATCCACACCAAATGACTTTAAATATAAACTTATGTAGCAAAAAGGTTTTATAATAATTAAATTTACAAAATTTATATATATATATATATATTAAATAAATATAAATGAATTTACAAAATTTATGCGCACTAGAAGTTAAAAAAAAAAAAAACCTTCTTTGCATGCAATCGGACCGGCAAAAATAAGATATACTAAATCCGATAATAATGCAGATATGGAGGCTGGATTGACCCATAAATCTAATAAAACATATTTGATTAGTTTTTTTTTATTCCAATATATAGAAAGAGAATCATTAAGCTTTTATATGAAAATTTAACAATTTTTGAACCTTTCTTCATGTTATCTAGTCTTTGTATAATAAAACTAGTGAAATTAAAAATAAAAAATACTATTTTTTTTTTAGTTTTAATGCCCGGGTTGCCTTTGATTAACCTTGGTATAAAAAATATTAGATAACTGGCCAATTTTAACTGCTTCAACTAATTAAGAATTATTTTCCGGAAGTCCATTGGCATAGGTTTTTTTTTTCTTTTACAAATGGAATCTTTGCTCAAGCAGCATATAAATAGCCCAACATGATGAGAGGGAATAAAGAAGAATATGATTACTTTCCGGACAATAACAGAGAGACAAAAGCATTATTTGATTCACACTATAATTTAAGAAAAACACAGAAAAAAGGGGGTTAAAGGGGGGAAAAAAACAAGAAAATGTGCACATCATGAAGATGGTTGTTGATGAAGCCAGTGTGAGACAGGGCAAAGGGGGGTATCTTGGGGAGAAAGATTTTCACACACTGCACAAAATCTTTCTCGAGACTACTTTTTTTTTTTTTCTAGCTAGTAAGGGGTTTGGGAAATTAAACTCAAATTTATAATGGTATTAGTCCTAATTAAAGGACCTCTTAATTTAATTTCATGATGCTGGTGCAGGTGGGACAAGATTATTATTATTATTCTTCTTCAACATGGAGTGATCATCATGACCGTTGATTTCAATGCCATCAAAATTGTCCGGCCCAGATCTTTTACCGTTCAGCTTTATTGGCAAATCTTGTTCTTCCCCTTTCCTTATATCTGCACGGTCTTTGCTTTTTCCCCATACCACAGTGTAAAGCCCGCAGACAATTAGAATTGCTCCAAATATACTGGAAAAGCATAACATACAAGAACAAATTTAACAAATTGCCACATTAGTTAGTTATTTAATTAATTCATGTAAGTTTTAGCTATGATATATATAGTATATAGTACATACCTTCCAAGATGAACTTGTTCGGCTAAGACAAGGGAGCCCAATGCAGCGGTGATGATCATACATAGGGGGCTGAATGAAGTCAAGAACACTGGCCCACGTTCCCTGCTCACTACACCTTGTACGTAGTATGCCATTCCAGAACACACCACCCCCTAATTAATTAATCATTGCAATTTTTGGTGATTAGACAAATTATAGTAATTAAGTCGAACCATTATTTGATTTAATTAGAAATCAATATTCACTATATAATAATAGTTTTAATTGAGAGTTTTGAGTACAGAGATAAATAAAAAGGGTACTCACAGAATAAACACAAGCAAGGAGCCTTGAATCCCAGCCTAAGGCCCAGACGCTTAAGTCCCTTTCAAATATAAAGGATGCAATTGAACCCTCAATAATACCCATCAAGCAAATCCAAGCCGTGAGTGACAACTCTGCTGGGTACTTCTTCAAAGTGAATGACTAATTCCACAAAATACAAGAAGTCAGATTATATAATTAATTATAATTAGTTCATGAAACAATTAAATTAAAAATGGTCATTTTGTAATTTTGTGGTCTTTTAATTTGACTAATTAGAATGATTAATTTCATAAGGTAAAGAATATATGTAATTACTTGCAAAATGAAGAAGCCGGCCCAACTAACTAAACTTGCGATGAGCTCGAGTGTGCCGATGGCCCAGTGCTGCTGGTCGGAGGTCTCGGCGGTGGTGGCGCCGCCACCGTGGTGGCTGATGGCTCCTGCTTTTATGAGCTGAAAGGCAGGGCCTTTGTACAAGGTCATAACCATGGCTCCCGACACTGTTATTGCGGTTCCAATTACCTTGGCCACGCTGTGGAATTTTCTCAAGTTTACCGTCTCTAACCTGGTAATTAGCAGAATAATTAATTAATAGAGGAATCTGATTAACATATGCGTGTCTTGAAAAATATAATTGTTGCTTAATTAAATCAACTTGCTTAGGCAATATGGTTAGATCACACATTAATTAAATCAAGATTTGTTTGTACAATTTAAATTTAGGTTGGTGAAAGGGTTTATCTCAATTTTAATTTAGGTCTTTGAAGTCAACCGTGTTTAAAGTACTTGCTTGCATATGGCTCATTTTTCTTTTTTATTTTAAAATAAAAGGAAAATGTGTATCTAGTACAAAATTAAGAAACAAGAAAATATAGTACAAAATATAGTTTGTGGTAGCATTTGTGTCGACTAAGCAGCCCCATTTCATGCAGTGGTTTCCATGGATATTGGTTTTGTCACTGAATAATGATAGAATAACAATTTTGGGACAATCTCTCTCATAAAGATGTGAGGTTCATCAGTGGAGTTCACAGTAAATTTCAGACCTTGTCAAAGAAATTGTCCCACGAAATTTTCATCCTATTATTCTTCTTTGTCCTCTTATCTATCCGCAGCACGAATGCAACTACATAGCCCTTTTTTCCTTTGCGTAAGCAAACATGTATGGTGCCATTAATCTTATGAAATGATTGAAGCTTTTTACCTGAAAATGAGTGCCATTATAAAAGTAATGGCTGGGAGGACATTAACAGTGGCAGATGCAAACGTTGTTGAGGTCCTTTTCATCCCCATGTTGTACAAGTTCTGATCAAGCACTGGCCTGTAACATTTCAATTTCATCAACAACAATTTAAGTTATTATTTAATTAACCATTAATTAGACCTCAAACTCGGCATATGTGGTGCCTAATAGGCTATAGGCCGCAAAATACAAAAAATATAATCGGTAACTTTTTGCAGTTGATCATAAACCATATTAACAATTACCAATTATTTTCCAAAGAAAAAAAAAACACTTATACATGCGTTTTATCTTAAAATACAAAGCTGCACTTGTAGTAATTTACATGTTGATGCTCCTACTTCTGCTAGATGATGTCACGTTGATTTGAGATGAATATTAAATGATCTCTAAAGCTTGATGCGTTATATCCTCGCAATTTAGTTTTGAACGAGTACTTTGTGTCATCCTACGGAGACATCAATATGGCCTTGTACGGACCATGTTATCTAAGTGGCTTGCTAGCTTTGCGTGAAATTGACATTGCATGATTAATTGGTTGATGAGAAATGAAATTTTGTATGGAAACGGTTGCGTTTTGTTTAATGATTTTTGTGGTGTGTGTCACTTTCTTCACCATGATGTGTCCACTATAAAAGGTCCAACATCAAGCGTCATTATTAGCTAATCTCCAAGCTATTTTCATATATATATATATATATATATATATATATATATATATTACATGATTATGATTTTTTTAATTAATTCCTTAATGATTAGCATTTGTGTAATACGGAAAACATCATTAATTAGAATAGGAGTTAATGATCAAGTTGATCCTTAAAAAATGTCTTGGTACCCAACTTAATTTCTTAAAAAATCATAGTGTCAAGTTCTTGATTTTTTTTTTTTTGTTACCTACGTTAGTCCATGAAAAAATTAGATAGAGCAACTAAATTGTCAAAATAAAAAATTTTAAAAACTAAATTGATACTTTAATTTTTTCAAGGATCAAGTTGAGACCAACTTAGGCATTAACTCATTAGAATAGTCTCACATAATGATCAATTCTCACTAAGAAAATAATAGAGTTTACACATCAAATTAAATATATTAAATATATATACACACACATGTATAAAAGAAAAAGATTATATATATTATAAGCTTAGCTATTTCTGCATGCATGCATGTGAAGTTAAAAAATATTTTCACACATTCCACATTCCATGAAGAGGCTGAGAAGGAAACAAACAAAATGCATAATTCGATACTTGGAATATATTCACATGTTGGAAAGAGCCTTACTCAAGGAAACCAAGCGCCACTATCCTCAGGAAGATGGGGAGAGTCATCTTTGGCCTTATTTTCCTGCAAAGACATAGGTTAATCCAAAAGAACGCACCCTTAATGTTAAGTAGCTGATGAAATCAAATTAGAAAGAGGTAGGGTAAATAACGAACATAAGCTACTACTTCCTTTTACGTGTTAGTTTTGTATAGTGGAACTGAGGATAATGGCAAAGCACACATGGTAAAGGGATCGAAGAAATTGTTAGATGATCATAGAATTTTAATTAAATAACAGTGCATGCTTTAATCAATTGAGAATAATATTTTACCTTTCAAGGACAAGGGCAAAAGGGGCAATTATGATAGCGGCAACAACGTGACGGTAGACGGAGAGGATCCAATGGCTCATACCATGCTTGAAAGAAACCATGGTGATGATGTACATCCCTGAGTAACCAAATTGAAGTGACACTATAGCAAGATAAGGCTTCAACTTACGAAACCCCTCACTCATCTTGTTGCCACTACCATTTTGGTCCTCCATGTTCTTTGAGTCTAAGGGGTGTGACACACACACACACACAAACTCTCTCTTTCTCTCTAAGGAGAGCTTTGGGTTATTGTGACTAATAATTGCTTGTGAGTTTGTGGGTGACACTCAAAAACACGAAATGGCCTACTTATATAGACCAAAAAAGCAAATTTTAATAAAGCTATTTAAAAAGAAGCCCCAATTTCGCACAACACTTATTTGCACCTTGTACAAGGCACTAACTCTCTCACTTCAATTTTTATTTTTCACCCCTCTTCATGAATTCATGAATGAGGAGATTCCCTTATCCATTTTGCTAAAACGCGCCAATATTCCTAGCAATTACTAGAATCCTCTTCTTCTTTTTTTAACGTTTTTTTTTAATTATAATAAGAAAAAAGTAAGGGAGATATTATTTGTATGTCTAGTTGTATACGGAATTAATAATTTGTTTATATGTTGTCCTCTTATTGTGAATTTCTCTTTCTTTTTCCTATGTTTTTGTTTGATTTTGGGAAGTGGGGGTTGTTTAATTTGATTTCGTTGACTACCAAATGGAAATTAGGTTTAGTGGTCATGACGCTAGCAATTTATGTTCCCAGGTGGGGTGAGTGTGCGTGTGTTGTTAAGTAAATTATTAAGAGTAGTGGGTGCTGTATATATGTGGAGACCATTTAGAAAAGATGGATTAGTGAAAAAAATCACTTGTTAATCTGTGCTTTTAATTAACTATGTCATTTTAACTGTGAAGCACGCTAATGGATCTTTTATTTT
>QANU01031477.1:537072-564133 GCA_003254905.1 Nissolia schottii
TATATATATATATATATATATATATATATATATATATGTATGTATGTATGTATGTATGTATATATGCTTATGACTCTCATCTTGATCCATATATAGCCATAATCCGTAATCAGATCATATTTGATTTGAGAATATGGAATCTTAACTCAAATCTTGGTGGAGTGGGATTAAGTTAATTGAGGTTATGAATAAGAGCAACATAGTTTCAACTTTCTTTTGGGTAATTAACTCAAGCCAAAATTCTTTTCAAACCGACGTGTGCTATACCACACCCCAAAGAAGCATATTAATATAGCTGCAATGTATTTTGACTTTGGTAGTGGCCTCACATCATGTTTATATTCCTTTCAACCAAAATCAAACACGATAGAATCAGCCCTTGCTTAGTGGTATACTGTTTCGTTGATATTGCAATGCTCATCTCAAAATCTAATCTAATAAGGTTACTCTATATTTCTGGTTTAAATATGTTATACTTGCAGCATTAATTGTTATACACTGAGAATATAAAATTAAGATTTATAATTTTTAAACAGTGAATGTGTATGAGAGACTTGATCATTTTTATTTATGTAATAAAATTTAATTGAATGATAAATGTATAACAATTAAATTCTATAATTATATTGCCTCTCTAAAGCAAAGGCTGGTATAACTAATAAGAGTGGCATCATGCATTATATCCTGAAGTCATTTACGAGATACTTCTAGAAAATAGTGGCTTTGGTTTGAAAGAGTACTAGTACATAGTAATATACTATTACTACTACTTGTTAAAATTATAGTTGTAGTTAGAATCTTCAATAAAAAGCCCTTATTCATTCAAGAATAAATAATTACATCATATTATTCTAATAATTAAATTATAATACTTTCTGACATTTTTTTCTTACCAAACATAATTACA
Organism: Nissolia schottii; assembly: GCA_003254905.1. NCBI lineage: Eukaryota > Viridiplantae > Streptophyta > Magnoliopsida > Fabales > Fabaceae > Nissolia > Nissolia schottii. The sequence goes on from QANU01031477.1 coordinate 537,980, forward strand.
TCAAACAATACACGTTTCAACATCATCAGAAGGGTCATAATCATCTAATTCAAAAGAATGGGATAGACGCGTTTAGTTGATTTACTTGAGGATGCCATTTCTATAGCCAATTGTCGACCTCTTTGGATTTCAATTATAACACAAGAAGGAAAAATTACCTACTAATTAATCATGCCAGGCGTAGTATATTTGCGTATGAAATATCATAACCTCAGTTGTCCTCTTTTGCGCATGCACTCTAATATTCTTTTAGTTTCTCACATATATCTTTTTACTTAAAGCAATCATGTTTAAATGTGGTAGATCACTTAAGTGTGAGTGACTTTTTCAGCTAAGATTCAAACTATGATTTTTAAATTTTTACATGTATCTTTTCATTAGAAACAATCATATTCAAGAATTATCAGACACTTAAATGTGAATGACTTTTTTGACTCAAATTTAAATTATATTTTGTTATGTATTAACTCCCTTATCGTTAGACCAAACTTCAATTGGTTGCACCCTCTAATAGGACATGTACGATTATGAAAAGCTAATTTAATTAAATTTAAACAAAAATTCCCTCCTTTTTTTTTCTTTTAAGATCTGAGAAAGCATTTTAGAAAGAATTGGAATTGATCAAGACTGCATAACATTTACGTATTGCATGCCTTTTTTCCTTTCTGTCAAACTCCATCAATTTTAATTTCCTTTAAATATCAGTTACGCATCCACTTATAGTCGAGTTGCTTGGCATCTAAAAGGAAAATGGATAATATAGATAATAAAAACGACATTTTCGTCTCATTGTGATTTACCAACTTGTCTGAGATCCAAATAAAGATGATAATAGGTTGATCGGAAACTTGGTCAGAAGACTAATTTTGGATATTCTGGTTTCTATGATTTCAAGAATGTAGAACTCAGCTTTCAAGGCCACGTCTCATGATATATGTCCTTAACCATATAAGTTTTTTGTGACATAAGTCACGTCTCATGGATTTTGCCTAAGTTGTTATTCAATTATTATCAAACCCTAAAATTAATTGGATGCTTCCCTTTTATATGACATCCAATTTTAAAATCTTTACCCTAATATATTACTTCGTAACATGTATAAATACATGGAGATTAATTTGATGCGTTATCAGTTTAAAATTCATCCAATCATTTACTTCTATTTTTATATATGACTTTTCAAAAAATAAGATAAAAATATATAATTAGATAACTGTGTAATTATTATTATTATTATTATTATTTAATTTTTTGCAGTGCATCAGAATTAAGTTCAAATACATAAGTGTTTCTTGACAAGTGCTTATATATGCAATGCAATACTACATATTTCCAAGGGAGGAAAACATATGGAGTTGCCATTTGTTGTCGTTTTTCACTTTGTGCAAAAAGGAAGTAGTCACGAGAAAAGAGCATATCAGAATTTATGTTTGAAGGAGAGAGAACAGATATATTAGGGAAATTTGATTTGTACGGGAAAAAATATAATTATATATTCAACTCGAGATCTCAATTTCATTGTAAACGGGCAGTGTCCCGCTAAACCTTCATAATTAAGAATAACAATAATTATGATTATAGTGATAATATGCTAGGTAATGACTAGGCTACAAGTGTGTATTCGCGGATAGATTACAATCTGACATTGTTTTTCAATTTATTATTAATATTAATTTGCACAATTTGGAGCAGAGAGATATGGCCCAGGATTAAAGTTGGTGGTTTCGTGTTTGGATTCCATCGAGCAATCAGGTTCGGGTTGGTGGAATCCCACCATACAAAATATTGTGAACTCAATTTGAAAATAAAATGTAAACAAATACCGATAGCTAGCTAGGTGGTGGGGCTAAAGGAACCAAAACCACATTGTTCTTTTTCGGTATACAGTAACGTTACTATGTATATACTATTATGGAGGTATGTGGCCTATAATAATTGATATTAACAATTATATGTTCCAACACAAATATATATATTTCGAGAAAGCATTGTCAACTACCTAGTGGCCAGAGCAACATTCACCTTAGCTTGTTCTACTCATTAATCTCATTTTGCAAAATCTAAAACATAAAATATCTTTGGCAAATGGTTAATTAGTTTGCATATTCCCTTTTCCAAATTCTATATAGTTAAAAATTCCCAGCGAATTATTCATATTCTTCCACCCAATAAAGGAATAGAATGATGGTGGCATGTATCAACCTGTCTCAATTGTCAAATCATTGTGCTGACAATTAGAACTTAGAAGGGGGATACGATCATGTTTTTCATACAATGCCAACTTGCCAAGGAACCAGATAGTGAGATTGGCATATTTGCCAATCGTCATTCTATGAAAGCAAGAGCAGGGGATCAGCATCAATACAAATATGCAGTACATTCAATTCTTTTTTTATCATGATTTTCACCATTTCGAATTTGATAACTTCAGGTTGAAGTTGAGAGACCAAACAACTAGCTTCTAAAAAGTTGTATTTAATAAATGATTAAATTCATGTAAATAAATTAAATGACAAATAATAACTCAACTAGCTCTCTCTAAGTTTTGTTTACCGTGGTTTTTTTTTTTTTAATGATTCAAGAACGCTCAAAACTCTCTAACAAAAGAAGAGTAATGTCTATTACAACAATAGGCCTCCAAACAAACCAATAAACAACATGAAACAAAAAGCAAAACAATATTAAACTCAAAACCCCTCATCACAATCTCAATTCAAAGGGTTGCGCGAACTATAGATAAAACACAATCAATCAATAATAAGTATTAAGTAATTTTGGGTAGTTTCGTCAACCTCTCAAATAGAAAAATGAAAAAATATCTAAGTTAATACCTAAGTTTGTCTCTAAAAAATATATCAGTGTCCAACTTGGTTCTTAAATAAATTAAAGTATCAACTTAGTCCTTAAAAATTTATTTGGGGGTACTTTAGTCTCTTTATCTAATTTTTTTCAAGGACTAATGTGAGCAATGGAAAAAACATTTGAAGGACTAAGTTGACACTTTAATTTTTTTCAAGCCTAAGTTTAGCACCAAAATATTTTTCAAGGACCAACTTGGGTATTAACTCAAGAAAAATGATATTGTTAGTGAATAATATGAAGAACAGAGTTACCTAGAACACAAATTGAGTAGTGGTGAGAGGTTGTTAGATGACCTCTTCCTGGTAGTTGAGAGCATTTCAAAAGTGTCGGTGAGATAATAGTAAAAGCCACTTTGATGTTTAAGTCAGTTCAAACCCTATGTAATGGGTGTATAAGTGGGATTAGAATTCTAGAGTAGAAATAGACGTTTTTTTATAACCTAAGTGTGAGGTGTTAGAATTCCATAATATTCACAAGTCTTATGAAGATTTATGTCGAATCTTGTAATACTCAAAAGTCTTATAAAAACTTACGTCGAATTTGTAACATTCGTAACATTCTCAAGTCTTTAAGTCGAGTAAAGTTGTGATCGGGTTGAATGTCACCAAGTTATCTTGACATGTATGTTTGTCAGGCTTAAATTCTTATCAAATTTAGTTCATAACCAATACCAAAAATGAAAGAAACATAAATGATGATAGAATTACAAATTTAATAGCCATTAAGTATGAATTACTGGTCAAAGTACAGAGAAATTCACAAAATATATTGCAGTGTAAACATTATTTATTCCCTATAAAAATATATAACTTTTTTCTAAGATGACTAGCTAGTTACTACGCATTTGAGCCTGATGCGTATTGACTTCGGAGTTTAATTTTACACGCTAATAGATATTATCACTGCAACATATTTAACTTAATACATTCATATAAAATATTTTTCAACTATTGTTGAGTTTGTGCTGCTCTTCGCCTAATGAAGTACGTTGTAATCAAATGTAAAAAAAATTGTACAATTATAAAATAAAATAACATGTACATAATAGAATATGCATGCATTTAAAATCATTTCCTCTTGAACTCTATATTCATGAGAGACATATATTTCACAAAGTATAAGGGTCAATACACCTCCAGTTAGTTAATTAGTTAGGAGAAGGTTAAGTTAGTTAATGCTGACTAAGCAATTAGTTATTGTAGTTAAACTCCCTTTGTTACAGAATTAGGTAGGTCTCTTGTATATAGGAGTATGTTCAGAGCTTTAATTACCTCATTAATGAAATCAAAGTTTCATTTCCAATTCATCTACGTATACATTAATTAAACATTGAAATATGTAGTGTGACATCAATAGAATGAATTAGTAGATGTTAAAAATATCAATAAGAATATTTTGATAACATAATTAGTAATTAAATATTGATTTCGAGTTTCTTATTTCACATGACTAAAAGTATTGTATGCAAACTTTAAAGTTGGCTATTTAATTCTTCAAAGTTTTTGGTATTTTATCATGTCTTTGGTTTACAAAATTTTGATATATTTAAAGCCGAATAATGATATAAATTTTTACAAATCTTTTTATAAATTCTCCAGCATATTAAATAAAATAAAAAGATAAAGAGATCAATTTATTAATTTTTATGTATTGCATATAAAACAGTTTTACATTTTCATTAAAAGACTTTGAAGTAGTGACCATACCAAACTTAAACACTTTTATTTTTATATTGTTTGTCTATAAAAATTAATCTAAAAAAATATAATCAATATCTTAAAACTTTAAAAAAAGGTAAATAATATGCATTTTAATTAGTACATACAAAACTTGTAGTGGTTACTCATTTAAAGACACGGTTTTCGTTCCTAGAGTGGAGTTAACCCAATAAGAATAATTGTCTCTAGTTGAAGTGCCAATGACAGAATCGAAACAGTAAATTTTAGATATTGCCCAATTATTTGCAGATCAACTTACATAAAGGCAAAGCATTAATAGTAGTCTTATGAAAAGTTAAAAACTTTATCATCTTTTAGACTGCTAATTTGTATGGACATAGCAGGCAAGTGCGTGTGTCGGTGTTGGATTCCAAATCAAATTGTTTTAGAAAACTATTTAATCACACATTTAAAATACTTATTAACCGGTTTTTTAATAATTAAATCTCGTTATTGAATGAAGCAATAAGATATTTTTGTATAAAATATTAAATATCTATGATTGCATGCATAATGTGGATATATATGATCTAGTCTAGTATTAATTAAAATCCCAAAACCTTGTAACAATACTATAATTGAAAGCAAAATTGATCATCAACAACAACGAAGCAGCTCACAAGGGACCACTTAGATGATGGATTCAATTGCAATGCCACCTTATCCCAATTTCATGATATATATGAGAGTTACATACGCACTATGTGCATGGCATGTAGTGTAAAACAATGCCTACTTCCACTTTATGTTTTTGAAATTGTAGCCTCTTCATCATCACCCTGTCCCTGAGTGACCGATTGAGATTTGTTGTGGTTGCTATCATTTCTTGGGGCAATAACCGGTAGCTGCTGTTGTTGGTTATCCTTTGTAGTTGACGGTTGCATCCCACCTTTGTGTTCTTTTGATTTTCCCCACACCACTAGATAAAGCCCCGCCACCACCACTATTGCTCCAATAATACTATTATTCAACATTACAAAAGGAAGAAAAAAAAAAAAAAGAGTTAGGAAATGAGATCAAATTGATCAATGCTCAACTAAAAATTAAAGAAAAATTGCTAGTACCTTCCTAGGTAGAGTTTCTCAGAGAGGATGATGCAAGCCAAGGCTGTGACAATGATCATACGGAGGGGATTGAAAGCAGTCACAATAACTGGGCCCATGGCCTTGCTAACCATGCCTTGTATGTAGTATTGGACTCCTGAAGTAACTATTCCCTGAAAATATATATATTATTAAACTTTGGGTTGCTATATTGCAAGTTAGGTTGGGCTTTTATTCAGGCCCAAATAGTTATGGTAGGTATCAATAACAAAATAGCCCAGAAAAGAAAAGTGGGACTAACCGCATAAGCAGGAGCAAAGAACCTGATGTCCCAACCGAGAGCCCAGGCACGAGGGCGGTGGCGCTCAGCATAAACCGCCACAACAGAGCTTTGAATTGCGCCGAAAAAGCAAACCCAGGTGGCCAGCGACATCTCTGCTGGGTACTTCTTCAATGTTATCACCTGCAAATCACCAAATTAACCCATGCACACGTTATAACTTAATTAGCAAATCACCCAATAAATTCATGTTTTATCAAATATATCTTAGATACTTTCAATAATAGAATAATTTAAGTTTAGAAGTTATACGATCAAAACTAAATCCATTTGTTTATGAAATTAAAAACACAAGATTTGATGATAATGTCAACATAAAGATGATCGAGTTATAGACAAACTTCCCTCACTCTTAAAGGGTCTCCAGTTGAGACAAAAAAAGTAAAAATTAGGCTGATCTCATCAGTAATGGAGTTCGCAATATCAGTGCAATGAATTAAAAAGTGTATTTGAATTAATCTCTATGTTAGAACTTTAAGTTGCCGGAACTAAATATATATCTATATATGTGTGTGTGTATGTATTTGTTCATTGCCTGCTATATAGCTACGAATTAATTTACAGCAACTTACTTGCAATATGTAAAAGGCAGAGAAGCCAGCGCAACCAATGAGGAGAAAACACGTGCCAATGGCCCAGTGGCTGCCACTTGGGTCGCTGACATTCTCCGGCTGACTGGCGTGGCTGGCTGAGGACCCCACAACACTAATTGCTGTGCCTTTGTACAGTGCCATCAGTAAGGTGCCTCCGAAAGTTACCACAGTCCCAATCACTTTCGCTTGGCATGCTCTTTCCTTAATCTTCATGCGTTCCAATCTGCTCAAATATTAAATTGGCATAAGCTATCAAATGTATAGATTCTAGATTCTAGATTCTATATATCCCTAAGGCATTAACTAACTGCCAAGAAAATAATTGTGATCTTTGTCTCTCTCGTGTGTTTTGGACGGCTGATTATTAGCTCAGAAGAAAAATAGTTTTGCAATGCTTATCTATTACCGTTAATAAAAAGGATATTTCAAAGTAATTATTTTTAGTATCTAATTTTATGTTTTCAAAGTTACCGTTAATAATGTAATTTCATTGCAACCGTTTTTTTCTTTTAAAAACCATTTTTAAATTATTTTAAAAATTATTGACAATTCAGTATCTCTTATTTTCTTATACATTATTATCCATGTTTAATATTTGATAGGCACTTTGTGTTTGTAAAACTGCTAATATTAATTAAGAGGTGACTAAAAACAGTTTATTTTGGTCAAAATGGAAGGATCTTGTTATTTCCACTCAAAAATATATACTATCCCTCCCTTCTTTGATATATATATATATATATATAAGGTCCGCTTTTAAGGAAAATAATGACAGGGAGAAAACATGTTAGAATGTGTGCTTTTGTTATTAATTACTTTATCAACTAAAGTAAAAGTGGTATATAAATAGCACAATGGAAACAGTGTATTAATAATTGTGCTCATATATCACTATCTTGTCTAAACTATACTCCTTTTCTTGAACGGGAAATGGTGCTCTTACACTATTTATGGCTCCAGAGCAATTTTGTTTTTTTGTCTTTTACCAAAATAAATTACAAGTCCGAAGAAAAAGTCATGAGATTGAGAAGAGCCTACTATGTTTAGGTGAGATTACATATTCGGCTAAAATCTTTGAGAGTGGTTCATGGAGAATTCTCTTGTTCTTTACGGAAGAAATGAATTCATATACTCTACGTGGAATAAGAATCAATTTCTTCGGTTAAGGTTTATTTTTTTCTATCAACTCGTATCACTAAATTTTTAGCTATCTTGTAATGAGTCATGGATATATACAAAACGTGATAACTTATATAGAACATTAGAAGACGAAGCTTGCTCGCAATGCGTACTTGCTAAATTAAGTGGAGGCTGGAAAAGATAGAAAGTGACTTATACATGTATACGTACTATATATATTAATTTATTTATTTTTTCTTTCCAAGGAGAAGTCATATATATGAGAGGGAACTGCTCAAGAGAGATAGTGGGATCTGTGGAGGATATTCACTTACGCTTTTGGTTTGCGTCATCACAACTCTTTTCTTTCCTTTAAAACTCTTCTGGTACATGAAAGGAGGAAGGAAGGTTTTACTTCTTTGCAAGCTAAATGGCATATATTCCATAATCTTCAAGGATATAAAATGGAGAGAATATTAAGTGTTTCTTGAGTAATAGTTTTTTTTATTATATATTTTATTAAATGTCTTACACATCACTATTATGAACTAATATTATTGGTCATTATGTAAATATGTGAAATATATATAATGGAGTAGAGCAAGAAAAAGTTATCCCTCTAAGAACAACTAAGAACTTATGTATAAGAAGTGTTACGTACGTTGACTAATAAGTTGCTAGGAGCAGGTTGGTGAAGAGGAGTTTATAGAATGCTTATTAGCGAAATTAGTAGAAGAAGTGAGTGTGATTGTCTAAACCATTCAAAGTAAAGTGAAGGAAAGGAATCCCGTGGGGGGCGGAGCATATTAGAGCAAAAATGTTTTGTTAGATTAATGACAAGTAAGTACGTACGTACATACCGAAGAAGTACTGCCAACACAAAAGTAATGGAGGGTGCGGAATTCATAACAGCAGATAGGAAAGATGCGGAGGTGAATTTCATCCCCAAGAGGGCGAAGCATTGATCCAGTATAATCCTGTAATCACATCATCATATTAATAAATAGTAGTGTAAGTACTTAATAAACAAACATGTAATTAGAGTAATTAAGAAGATAATCATTACTCGAAGAAAGCCAGCGCATTAATCTCGAAAAATACCCGGAGGCTCATCGTAGGCCTAACTTTCCTGCAAAAGAAAGAGAGAATATATATGAGATGTGATCAGTTTATATATAGAGGTGTGCGCATGCAGCAAGCATGCATGTACCTACCTCTCTAGAAGGAAAGCGAAGGGGGAGAGGGTCACGGCGGCGATGGCGTTGCGGTAGACGATGAAGACGTAGTGGCTCATGCCCTTGTTAATGGCGTCCATGGCAAAGATGAACATGCCGGCGGAGCCGAATTGGACGGCCAGAAGGAGCAGATATGGCCTCGCATTTCTCAACCACGCACCCATCGTCTTAGTACTCTGGGGAGGGGCGTGTGAGATCTAATACACAACTCAGTGCCAAACTAATGAGGCCTTGTTAGTGTATTTATACCCCAACCGCTAAATATATTTAAATGAAATTTATGAAATTATATTATGAAAAAGTTATTATATATGCTCAATATTCTCTTCTCATGCTTCCTGGCGGCTAGCTGATTGTAAGGGTATAAAAAGTGGAAGCAACCAACGATTTGCACTAACCTAAGAGGACAGTGGCAGACGTAAGGAACAAATTAAAGAAAAATTCTCCTTGCTCCATAAAGTATTAATTTTAACCCTTGCTCTTAATGGAGGTTAAAAACAAAACGGAAAAATTATTGGATTAGGCACACAATAAAATTGGTGGAATTTATATATGAGTAAGTGTATTTTGGATAAGCTTACTCATACTCATTTTTATTATGAATATACCTAAAGAGCTATGCTATATATTTTGATGAAAACTCACGCGACAAATGCTTGACTAAAAATTTAATCGATCATGCTTGTTTATTGTTTAATTAAATAGAAAAGAAAAATAATAATTACACTTAACATGGACGATTAGAATTTGTTGCACATCTATTCGAACTATGCGTGCAACCATTAATTTTTTTTTGTGCTCATGCAAAATTATTTTCAAAAGAAAGATAAAGAGATAGTAAGTAGATATCTTTTATTGAATAAGTTACTGGTGAGTTTTAAGGGTTTTTACCTACATGTGTTTGGGAGGGACATTAGGTTTAGTTTGGTGTTCTTAATAGAAACAAAACATAATAATTAATAAGTGGTTCGATGCTTATTTTTAATTAATTAGGAAGGTCTTGGACACTTGTTTCTATGGAAAGTTAACCTTAGCCCAAGTCTAGTGTGAACTTCAAAATATGGGTGATTTGATAAAACTTCAAAGGAAATAAAAGAAAAAGGATGACAAGAAGAATGTACAGTCCTTATTAACTTGATGTATATCAATTAAATTGGTTAAAAATGCACTAGTTCAGAATTAGATGCCCCTTCACCTAGACTCGCTAAATATTCATAAATAATAGGTCAACTGAAAAATTCAGGAATCGAATAAAAAGCTTAGTGAAGCACATGAGTATCAAGTTGAAGCCAATTCCCGTTAGAATCTCTCCCTCATTTGGTATAACTTGACATGGAAGCAAGAGAGCTCTGGAATGATTAAATCCCATCAAGATCTGAGTTTTGGAAGATAGATAATAACTTTAAGAAATATTTGCATGCATTCATAATATTATTCATCATTTTTAACGAAATCAAACAAAGAAAACAACGCATATTTTTCCTTTTTACTAGGTAATATAAATAAACAAGAGAATCAATCATTATACATATTCTCTTTTCTTTTATTTCACCATTAATCATATTCCTTTATTTTTATTTTCTTTTGCTGTGGAATCAAACAGGCAAAAGTGTAAGGGTGGGGTATAGCTGCAATCCGAAAGCCAAAAATGCTAATGCAAAACATATATGGATACTTAAATATGCACTCTTTTTGAGTTTCTAAAATATAAATTTTCCAATTTTAATTAGTCTCTTTAAAAATTTTCATATAATTGTAGTCAATCATTTTTTAAATTTGATTATTAACTTAATTTTCTCTCACTAAGTTGTGACATGACAAAGTTAAGTGATGACACATGACATAAAATTCAACACCACTTGTCTATGCATCTTTATTTGACATAGTCACAATTTAACCCTTTGGTTTCTGCTCTTCTCTCTCAACCCTACTTGTTCGGAAGAACAAGTCATGAATTTGCGCTCTTTCCACGTTTCAAATAATCTTTATACTGAATTAATTAATTGTTTGATTATATGCCATGATTGGAATTAAATCTGCAAATATGTGTTCTATATGATATAAAAAAACGATTTATATGTCATCTACAAAACAAAGAAAGAAAATAAATGATGAGTTATATACAAAAGAAAATGACTTATGGGGATGGAGGAAAGTTACTGAGTTTGGTTAAGGTGTTAATAGTGTGTAAGATGTTAGTGTGACAATGGACAAAACATGGTTTTTGTAGAAGAAGAAATTGACAGTTGCCTGCACTGACTAATTAAGTGGAAAACGTGTTGGCCACTTCATATATATATGGGATGCGCACCCATATATGCCATCATGCATCCACATACGTACGGAAGAGGCACACGTAGCCCCAGTCTCAATTATCATTCATCACCATTCACTAAATTAAGACCCCAAGATTCTAATCCGCTGCAGAGAGATTCTAAATAATTCTATTTGTAGATAGTTGTTTTTTATCTTCAAAAATAATTATTCTATTGTTTGTGTTTTGCTTCCTATTTTTGCATCCTTCTTTCAATCATTAAATATATGTTATCCATGCTAGTGAGAGTTAAGGATTCAAGAGAATTCTCGATCAAGCAATAGAGATGAGTGATAATATTACTGGATAATGCACTTTGACATCATGAATAAAATCATTTTCCCGTTGCTACTATTCTCTGTTGTTGGTAAACTCGCGTAATGAAATTGATAATTAATTACTAGTGGAGTGCAAGTAATTCTTTCAATATAAACAGTTTATAAGATTTAATAGCAGTTGTGGTTGCTTAACATTAAGAGGTTAGCTCCATTAAATAAAAAGACGAAAATAGAATAAAAGTAAAAAATAAAATAAAATAGTTATTTCATAAAATCGTCTTTATTTAACTGTGTAGATGCAATGCATGTGGATGGGTCATCCATATATAGACTTCACTATCCATGCCTTGTTGAGATAAGTTTGATGAGATATATAATTTGTTACCTTTAGTAATTTCTTTGGTGCTCTTTCCTCTTCAAATTGTCTAACTCAATTCTATGCCTCTTTCTTCGCCGAGGTCATCACTTTTTTGCTGTGCACACACTGCTATTTCATTTCATTGCATTTCTTGTTTGTTGATCGAAAAGGCTCTTACTTAATAGGCTAGTGGAATTAATGCGAAGGTCAGCCACCATTAAGACAAAATATAGTGATTCACTTAGAATATTTTAGGTGATTTTAAAATAATAGTTTTTCTTCTGTTTCATTTATCATTTAACTCTAATTTAACACTAAGTTTATTGAAATTATATTGAAAATTAAAATTAAAATACTCACAAAACTAAGACTTCAAATAATGAATGGAGCTAGCCGAGTAAAATTTTTCTCTTATTTAAAAAAACAATTTAAAATTGAGATTAATATTTCTATATATTAACAACATAAAATATTTTTATATTATTATTCAATCATTTGTTACAACATAAATAAAAGTGATTGAGTTTCATCATATTACTTTAAACGTCTCCTATACATATAATAATATATGATTAGATGACACAGATAAAAATTAATCTTCTAAAAAATTGCCGTGATTCACGAGAACAAATGAGAAACATTAGTCCGCGTAGGACAAATTTGGACACACTATAATGTCCATCCAGCAGACCTAAAAAAAAAAGGGAAATACCAAAACTATATATACAGTAATGTATATGTGTAAAACACTAGGAATATGTCCCAGCAACCTACTAATTATTATATAAATTAAAATTATTATTGTTTATTAAATTTGGCAGATATATTAATTGGAAGAGATGGCTGTGGCATAAGCGCACTCGCTCTCGTTTCTGCGCAAGGTGGTTGAAGTGCGTTCCTGATTTTGCTCTGAATTAATTAATTAAATGTATATGCCCTTCTTTCCTGTTACTTACGACTGTCTAACGTTAACGTATGTCTACCAAACTTTGGTTTGTGGCCAAAGCTTGATCTGTAGTCTTGTCGTCATGTTATTTTATATAATGAACCCAGGAGTACAAATTAAAATTAACTTCTTTGTGTTACTGTTAATTATTATTTCGCACCTCTCTGAATCGTGCATCCTAAGGTTGGTTTTTATATGGATAATGCGCACACAAATTTTATCTTCAGTTAGAAGAAATTACGAAACTTGTAAAGACCAAACTCTTGACCACTAATTAATATATATATATATATATATATATATATATCATTAACTTTATATATTTATCAATGATAATAACTCTTCTAATAATATACACTAGGTGCATTTCTTCTTATATCGTTTTCGGATTGATAATGCCCTTTCAATAATATTGAAGAGTTCTTTAATAACACGCTAAGCTTTTATATAACAGTATGCAAAGATAAATATTCTACTTTTTTTATATGAAAAAATAGCTTTATGTGAATTATTTATGTATAAAGTGTAATTAATATTACTTTACTTTATAAACTACAGTTTTAAAGATAAGATCAGTCTATACGTTAGTGAAAATGTTGAGTTTATGTTCCTCTCCTAATTAAATGGTGAATAGCTAAGCTAAGCAGCGCGTTATTACTATAAAAAAGGTGCATGCTTATAAAAAGTGTAAGTGTGCCACTAATTCTAGGCCACCGTAGTTTTCATTTAGTTCACTAAGAACAGATAATGCGAATGAAGATGATCAATGTTAGCTTCCTAGATTTCCGAAAATATTAAACCCGTATATTCATTCATTGCATGTGGAAATCAGTAGGGGGAAAGTTTAGTACAGTAAAAAGCGAATTGCAATTTTTTTATTTCAATTAGCAATTCCTTGACTTTTTGCCTAAATACGTAATGCTAAATCTCTTCTTCTTCTTTACTTTGCCTAGTCGCTTCCCATTCAGCGTGCAACATCAACAGCAATTCAAGTCAGCGGCAAAGCCAAACAGGCCATTAACAAAGAAAAATACTATTTGCACTTGTTAGTTACGAGACACTACCTAACTTATTAATTCGTCATCATTAAATAACATTTTAATAAAATATACATGATGTTAAAATCTCATTTAATAATAAATAATTGATGAATCGATATGATATTTCATAACTAATAAGTCTAATTTACGTAATTCTTTACTTTAAGCTATAGGATCTCGCCTATCACCCACATGTTATTTTGCTCTTTTTAATTAAAAGGACGAATTAAACCAATGAGAGGGAAAGGTTATTTTGGGTGGTAGAGAGTTGTTACTAGCCATTACTGCGAATTACTATATGTCACTATCATTTTGTTAATGCCTTCTAATTCACTAGACATTAGTTCACGCCAGAAGAATATAGTCATCGGCTATATCATATGCTTCTTTTCAATTCAAGTTTTTCTTGCCAAGTAAAATAGAAGCTTACCAATACCCGGAACAAAACACGGTATTGGTGCTCCTAGACTATAATGGTTGCCGTACTCATGCTAGGTACCTTTCTATACGTACTTGTTGATTACTAGTTTGTTGCTTAGATATTATATATAAGGAATGAATTCTCTTGTATTTTGTATTCAAATTGATATGTCAATAAGCATGCCACTTGAGTACAATTGTAAAACATCAAATTTTGTAGCGATATTAGAGAGTTAGATAGTGACAAATTAGCTACTAGTTAATTACCCTCGTGAGGTATTACATCACATTTCTCATTTTCTCGTTCCATATCAAGTAATTTTCAGTTTCTATTTATTTTCTCTATTTGTCATAGATTTTAACATAGTATTAGAGAGTCTTGATATCCACCATGAAACTTCCGCTGCGTATTTTCTTTCGTTTTCTATTCTTTTTGCTTCCATTTTCCGTCACACCATTCAACTTTTAAAAAAAAGAAAAGAAAAAAAATATATATATCTATATCTATTATAACACATTTTGTCCTTGTTCTCACACATATTTCAGAGAGTTCTTTCACTAACTATTTGATTTGCTTTTATTAAATGAACCAAACCACTCCTTTATCTCTTTAAATCGTGTTTCTCTTTACATGCTTTTGCTTGTTTAATAGATTTCATAGTACTTTAATTTGATGAAAATTTTGAAACTAAAACATGCTTTACTATTTATAATATATTTCTCCCATTCTACTATAGTTTTTGCAAAATTTTCATACTCCTTTAAATTACTCGTATACATACCATGTAGTATGTACTGTAACCTGTCTGTCTATGCAAATGGATAGATGACAATAGTAGGTTGGCCAGGCCGTCATTGATTTGTATCATTTCTGACTAGCTATTGAGGTTAAAACATAGACTAATTCTTTTAGATATATATTGGTGGAAAGTTGCTTCGGATTCAATTAATTGCTGCATAAATCATGATCTAAATGTGATTGTTCCTGTCAAATATCGTTGCACCACAATATAATATCATGGGGTTGAATCATAAACGTGACAAAATATTCCGCAATTAATATATGAGTTCTGCTACACGTACACCAAAAAATATACGCCATACATACACCCTATACTTATATACATAAAGTTTGTGTTTTAATAATTATAATGTTTGTGCACTTAATTAAGTATAATTGAGAATATCATTTATAAGTTTGTAATATTTGTGCACTCATGAGAATAAAGTTTGTGCATTATTAATGGTGTATGTATGAATGTATAAAATTGGGTGTACATGTAGCATTTTTGTTAATATATTATTACGATATAGAGAAAATAAAAGATATTGCTTAGGATTCTTGATGGCTACTTTAAATCCATAATCAAGTTTGATTATAAAAAAAGTTGAGATCTTACATAACATTGAAAGAGCAAAATAAAAACATAAAACATAAAATCATAACACAATTTAAATTGTAGGATCATTTAATCTAAATAATAATAATAAGATTGACTGATCTCTTCAAACTCATAAAATCGTAAAATTTAAAAATTTAAATCAAAATTTTAACCACCTTGATAATAATGGCAATTAATTAGTGCGGGGATCTATACGTTGCACTTGAAGCATAAGGATGACAAAATGCCGGCTCCTGCCACTATTATTCGGAAGAGAAAAATGTTAGACACTCCGAATTTTTGACAAGTCAAAAGTATGTTTAGTTTTCTAGTTTTCTATTTTTTGATAGGGATATGGCATGTTTAAGTGATTTATTCAACTTTATTTGAAAATTCCTATAGCATGCTCACCTTTATTTGAATCATTTGTTTAATTTTTTTGATAGGGATATAGCATGTTCCTTCACCATCTTTATTTTGCATTAAAAATTCTTATAGCTTTTATTTGATTGTATAGCATAACTCCACTTACCTCAAAAAAATAAAATAAAAATAACATTGCTCCATTTTGAAAATGATGGAGAGTCGTTGGAATTATGATATGAGCAGTGACTGTGTGAGAATCAGGTGAGCATGTATTCACTAATAAAATTACGAAAAAGACCCTATACCTTTCAGCAACAACCTGCACCCATTTACTCCCTCTCTTGTCTTTTAGAAGCTTCAACACCGTTCTGGTTCGCATGCAGGCCACAAGATCTCCATCGCCTTTTCCCTTCATCTTTTGTTGCCGCTTTGTCGTCGTGCTGCCAAAAGGAGCCGGCGCTGTTGAAGCTAGTTCATCGCCATTTCGAAATTGGTATACATTAAATTTTGTATTTTTTTTGTGTTTTTTTGTGTGTTGTGTTTAATTTTCGGGAATGGGTTATCTCGTGTTATTTTTTCATATGACAAAGTCATGTTAGATTTCTTGCCAATAATATCTTAATTGTTTATGTCATGCATGAGTCTCATATTTTTAATGAATAATGAGAGATCAAATATGACATTGTCAACTGAGAAAATTTAGTCCCTTAATTTCCTATTATCATAATTGATGTGAGAATTAAATGTGGATCTTTGTAGGGGCGGCGGCGATGGTGGTAGAGAGGTGAGATGATAGTGGTGGGGTGGTGTCCATTGTTTCGTGCTGATAGGAGAAGAGAACCATGGACAACAAAGATATTGGAGTGTGGTGGGTAATTCTTTCCTCTAGTGGATTAAAGGCGTGTTTGCCAATTCGAAAAACATTAGCACTAGCCTCCTCTTTGTTGCTAAAACACTTAATTACATGAAATGAATATCAGAATTAAGGGTATGAAGAAGTGTCCTTGAATGAGAGCTTGGGCCTCTATTTATAGGCCAAGTTTCAGCAGTCCGCTAAGCGGCCTGGGTCCTTCGCTGAGCGGAGCAGCTTTCTTCACCGCTTGGTTTTCTCTGTGTGGTGGCTCTGCTCTGACATTATCTGTCAGAGCCGCTGAGCGGCGTGCGGCGCGCTGAGCGGTGTTAGGTCAGGATGGCAGCTGCAGAGGTTGCTTCGCGGCTTAGTTTCTTCACTCTGAAGCAAGGATCGTTGAGCGGCCATGGGGATGTGTTGAGCGGTCTAGCCTAGTCATTCGCTGAGCGGCTTGTTGTTACCGCTGCGCGGTTTGTTCCCTGCATTTGACTTTTTGGCTCTTCTGCCCCCTTTGCTCTTTGCTTCATTCTTTGTGGGATTTTCCTTGATTTTGTCCTTTTGATATGTTTGTATCCATCTTTGGAATATATTTATAAATCCTACAAAAGTGGGAAATTTAGTAAGATAATTCATGAAAACGTAAGCAGACACGTGTCATTTTACTAGGTGAAATCGCGTAAATATGACACTTAACAGTTGGGACAAAATTCGCCACCCCAAGAACAAGGGAGGGCTAGGATTCAGGAAGGCTAGAGATCTCAACAAGGCTTTTTCTTACGAAGCTTACTTGGAGTCTTGTTTCATGTCTTGAGGTTATGTGGGTTAACGTTATGAGAGCTAAGTATTCTTGTGGCTCTGATACTATTCCCATTGTTCAAAATAAGAACATCACCCTCAATGCCTGGAGAGGGATTGTGCATGTTTGGCCTATTGTGAGTAACAACGTTATTTGGAGGGTGGGAAATGGTCGCTTGATTTATTTATGGCATGATCAATGGATATTGGGGATTAATAATCTGAGTGATTTCTCCATCCACCCGCTAAATGCCGAGATTGAGGGTGGTACAATGGCCAATTACTCACATCACGATAATTGGGATCAGGTAAAACTGTTGCAATCTTTGAATCCTGACTTTGTCGATATTATTTTATCTATTAAAGCACCTAAGGATGCTATGGGTCTAGATGTTATTGGTTAGCTCCCAACCATGAATGGTAGGTTTAGTGTGAAATCTGCTTATGATATTGTCTTGTCTGGTTCCAATGAGTGTGTTAATATTTTTAAATATATTTGGAAAATTAAAGGCCCTCAACGCATCATTGCTTTTATGTGGGTTATTGTCTATGAAGCTTTGCTAACAAATCATCTTAGGTGGAGAAGAGATATGACAGATGACCCCATGTGTCCGCGTTGTGGCTCTGCCAAAGAAACAATGCTCCATGTCCTCCGGGATTGTAATATCGCGGAGGAGACATGGAATAGCATTGTACATAGCTCTTTTCACGATTTCTTTTTTCAGGTTGGCTTGAAAGACTGGATGGAGGATAATATCGCGTCAAGATCTCGACTTTTTAAAGAGGTGGACTGACCTCTTCTCTTTGCTACTACCTGTAGCATCATTTGGCAAGTTAGGAATGAATGGAGCTTCAATCAACATCAATCTTCCTCTGTTGAGCTAACTAATAAATCTATGCCTCTCGCTAAAGACTATCATTGCATGCAAATGACTGCTATGTCTGCTTGGAATGTGGTGTCTCAAGTGAGGGTAGTGCACATTGCTTGGGAACCTCCTCTGGTTGGATGGGTCAAACTCAATGTAGACGGCTCTGTCACTAATCTTGGTGGCTCAACGGCCTATGGTGGGATTATTAGGGGACCACCATGGAAATTTTATCACTGCCTTTAGTTACAACATTGGTGCTCCGTCACTTTTGTTGGGTTTTGGGATGCCTTTGTTGGCACTTCCTGGGTGGCCTAGTGTGGTTTTCAGCAAATGATCTTGGAGTTGGACTCTAAATGCGATGCAAATTTCCTCCATGTTCCCTCGAGTTATAGCCATCCTTGCTCCCCTTGGTGATCAAGGATATATATGAGAACCTCGGGACCATCCAGAATGTCCAGATTAAACATGTTTTTAGGGAAGCCAATTCTTGTGCGGATTTTTTAGCCAAGCAAGGTCATTTTTACTCTCTGGGGTTCCATTTGTATGACATCCATTTGTTAGCTGATAGAGCTGGTACGTTTTTTTCCCCATGTAGTGGAGTTGTAGTTTCTTGTTTGCTTTTTTGGGCCTCCGGCCCGTTTTCCATAAAAAAATAGAAATTCACTAATCTATTATATTTTTAATTGTATTTATTCGTTTTATCTATTAAATATGGATAGCTCAAACAATATAACGATTAAATTAAATGGACCACCTGTTAGGGTTCTAGAGTAGTTTTAAGTACAATAAAGTTAAGAAAAAAAATTTAATTAGAAACTCAATTTTTATGATTATTTTGCTAAAATAAGGTGACATGTTTGTTAACTTTTAGATGAATATAAGTGAGTCATCCTCATTATTGTCTTAAATCTTAATTGGTTCTAAGGTATAGTGTGTTTAATTTTTAGTTTAAAAAGATTAGAATTAATTCTAAAATTTTGAAAGTAATTTTTTTTAAAATGACTATAACTAATTTCGGGTACAGTCTCTCTCTTTAAGGGTTTTTCCTTTAGGCGTTTGCCCCTTTGTCTACCAAAAAAAAAAAAGTTATGGATTCATTTGTCTTTCTCAACCATTTAAGAGTGTATGTGTAGTAGTGATGTGTAAAACAGGCCTCCATTAGAGCATAAGTAAAGGAAGTTGTACGTAGTGATTGAGTTGATTATTAGGCAAAAGATGGGAGAGATTTGTGTTCATCCTTACACGTGGTGATTAGGTAGGTGTAATGGTTGGGCCTAAGGGCCAGAGAGACTAAGCGGATTAGACTCCAATGAAAATTAAGCCTAATTCACACCACAATAAATTTGGTCTAAGACGACACTTCACTTAAAAAATTTATCCCAATGTCATTTTTTTGAGTTTAATTTGACGCACGGTGCAGATCTTTGGAGTTTAGTATTAAGGATTTTTAGAGTTTAGTGTTAATAATTTTTACGTAGTCGTCTAAATCAATTTATTTTATTAGATGACCTTTTAAATAGTTGGTGAGATAATTATTTATATTTATTGATGTGCTGATATATGATTAGATGACACTATAAAACTTCTTTACACTATCTGTATTTTTCAATTAAATCCTATTTTTTTAACTACACTTAAAAAGAATATCATATACTATAAAAATAAACAATTTTATTGACAAAGACATTATTTCATAATACTTGTCTTTATTAACACTTTATCAAAAGTGCATCATTTTTTGTATTATATTATAAAATTAAGATTATACTTTTTGTAAAGTCTAAAATATTATAAATTATTGTCTTTGTTAATAAAAATATTTTTGTTATAGTATAAGACATATTTTATAAGTATAATTAATAAGAAAATAAAGCCTTAGATCAAATTTGTTGTAGTGCATTTGGCAGTTTTAATTGGCTGGTCTGATCTAATTAGGATAACTATGACTTCACCCACCCATTAAAAGTCTATGCACAATTACATTTGGTCAGTTATTTATTTGTAAGTTTTTGTACTAAATTTTCTCGCACTATTTAATTTTGTCTGAGGAAGACTACTTATCCAAACAAAAAACGTATGTAAAAATTAAAAATAAATGTAATCTTATTGTTGAAAGAAATAAAGTGATATAAGTATAATTCATATATTCATTCAAAAGTTGGAAATATCTCAGACCATTGTAGTAACTCAATTGTTACAAAAATTTCTAACTCTCTTTTATGTTATAAAACCCAAATAATGCAAACAAAAGCATAGCTTTACATGAAAAGCACATATATTTTCTTTCTGATTGAGATAATAGTGAATGGAAATATGCCTGCAGTAGCTATCTAAATACGTACTATCCCATCATGCTGTGAGCAAACCGCAAGCATGAAACATCATACAATTGACCATTACAGATTTTATGGCAGCAAAAGCACTATTCATAAATCGCTCAATTTATTGTCACTTGTCACTTTTCCAAATATAAATTAAAGAAGAAAAAAAAGGAAAAATCTCTCTTTGGCAATCTTAGATATCTGATGATGTAATTGGCAGTTTTTGTTGCTTCGTTGTTGCAGTTGTTGGTGTAGGGTCTGAGTAGTCTTTGGCTTTACCCCACACCACAGAGTACAGACCCACTGCGATAATGATGGCCCCAATGATACTGCCATCAATAATAAACACAGATTACATGATTAATCAGAAAATTAACAGGGAGATATAATAAAGACATATAATAATAATAATAATAATAATAATAATAATAATAATAATAATAATAATAATAATTAATCACCTTGAAATAAGTGTGCATACAGTTCACTATTGCATCTTGCGGATATAACTTAGGAGAGCATATTGATTGAGATATGCTAAGCTAGCAACCCAAATTGCTAAATTCTTTCACAGAGATGTGTGGTTTATAGTGAGTCTTATTACGAAAAACCTTACACCCACCTTTGTGTGAGAAATTATCTTAAAATTATCAATTTGAGTTGTCAAATTGTCATTTTTTATATTAATTTGTGTAGTCATATCACGAAGTTGTTCTTAGTAGAAGTGGACAATAATAACTCCTTTTAAAGAATTATAATAAAGACTTAGCTCCCTAGATCATTGAAAATATTGTTAAGTTATATATTTTTAAAGCAAACAAACTATTAGAAAAATCAAAATGTAAATGAAGAGTGGGAGCATATCGACTACTAGGCTAATGCAATGAAATTAGTTAGATACCTGCCCAGGTAGAGATTCTCTGATAGAACAAAGGAGCCCAAAGCAGTAACGATGATCATGCAAAGGGGATTAAATGCCGTAGCAAATACTGGGCCTCTGCTTTGTAATACCAACCCTTGCACATAATACGCAATTCCCGAGCTAACTATTCCCTGTAATATTCAAGATGCTGTGATTAAAAAACCCTACAATTTAAGTTGACCACGTAAATTTAACAGAAAATGGGCTGGACCATATCTATTTAAAATTTTCAGTTTGGGCCTAAACAAATCTTGAACTGGGGCCCAATACAAACTCTTCCTTTTTCTCATTACACTGCAATATCAAAGTCACATTAGGCTACACAAGCCCCCAATTTCTTTGAACAAAAAACGTGATGTTGATACCAAGTTTGGTATCAAAATCATACTAGTCTATTTTTATCTGCTCTGTCCTAGAATGGGACCCAAGAACATATACAATTTTAGTTCTTTCCCTTTTACATCACTTACCCCTATCATCTTTTATATCAAGAACAAGTGATAAAATCATAATATAAGTGTGTAAAAGTCGATTATAACCATATAGTAATAGAAATATACCGCGGTGCAAAGTGACACATGAGTAAATAATATTTCCCTCTAGTCTCCTACATTAGGCTGATTAAAAACGTTATTGGCACATAAAAGGTTATCAGCACATAATTCTCATCATCATTATTTTTTGTTTATTTGGATTGATGATAGGTGAGTACTGACCGAGTAAAGAGGACCCCAGAGGTTGAAGTTCCAGCCGATAACCCACGGGGCAAGGCCAGAGTGGCGCTCCGCCACCAGCGCCACCACAGCAGCTTGGGAAGCACCCGCTACGCATATCAACGACGACAGCGACATTTCTGCCGGGTAACTTCTCAACGTTATGGACTGCAAGCACCACATATATATTAATTAAAATTCACAATTTAGGAGTGACAAATTAATATATACTCACTTAATTTGTTATATACTTTATGTATCAAATTAGAAATCAAAACAAAACAAAACAAAAATCAATTAATTCACAAATAAATAATTGCCTGTAGAATGTAGAAAGATGACCAAGCCACACATCCAAGAAGTATAAAGAGAGTCCCAGAGACCCAATGAGTAGTGCTGCTTCCATGATGAACTTGGTGGTGGCGGCGGTGGGTTGTGGTGTTTGGAGAAAAAAAGAGGTTGATAATAGGGCCCTTGTAAAGTACCATTACCATTGCCCCTCCAAAGGTTACCAACGTCCCAATCACCTTCGCTATGCTCCGCACCTCATTCATCTTTACACGCTCTAACCTATTTTAATTATACACGTCACGTGCAACTTGTTAAAGGCACGTTGCATTATTATATTCCTTAACTAGTGCGTCTGCAGTTAACATATAATTAATTAGTTGATATAATTAATTTCTATCATAATTACCTGAAAATTACTGCTAGCAGAAAGGTGACGGATGGCATGGCATTCATGATAGCAGATGCAAATGAAGCCGAAGTGTATTGCATCCCCAAGAAAGTGAATCCTTGGTCAATCACCGGCCTATAATAATATCAAACCCCAAATGGAATACGTTTTCACCATTTAAATTTTTTCACTATTGTATGAATATCTAGAGTATTGATTATTTCAAGAAATTCTTGCATAGACACAAATGTAATAAGCACACTCACAATAAAAATAGGTCTATTAACTTTATTTTAAATACACTTACTCATTCATAAGTTTCACTAATTTTATATGTGTGTCTAAAAATGACATGCACTTGTACCTATGTAACAACTTCCTCCCTGTATATATTGACTGACGTAAATTACACTATGCTCATCACTGCTTGACATGCATCTATTTGTGTTCGAACACTGGTGTTGGTTCCAGATATATATGTAATGATGAAATGAATAATCCATTTCTATAATTTTTATAATACAAAATCTTCCAAAAGTCTAGCCACCCATAAATTTTAAAACTCTTCTTCGCTCACATCTTTAATTTCTTTACATCCTAATTATATAATACTCTATATGATTAGACAGTTTATTAACAGAATTTTTTTTGTGTGTGATTGTAACTACTTAAAGTTGCTAACTGGCTAGGTAAAATAGGTCAAACCTAAAGAGGTTCGTCCCAGCATGTTACTAAATATGTTATATCAGTACTGATAGCTATAGAAAAGTTAGAAATGATTACTCCAGAAATCCAAGCGCCAGTATCTGTATAAAGACAGAGATTGTCATCTTTGGCCTAACTTTCCTGCAAAATATTAAGCCGTATGTTAGTTAAATAAAGTGCAAGTCAATTCCATCGATCTTAAAACTTCCATATAAATGCACAAACCTCCTAATTATTCAGGAAGTGCCAGTGATAAGAGTCCATAAGAAAATTAAGCTAAATAAATTGTGGGACTTAACTTAACCTTAAAAATTAGAATATAAAATGAGGGATGACCTATTTTTATAATATTTATTTAAATTTTATTTTTAAATAACATGAGACTTTAATATATATAAAAAATAAAATAAAATAGTGAGAGAACCTAATTTTATTGTAAAATAGGTCTAAATAAGATATGTTAAAATTATGTAAATACAAAACATTTAAAAATGAGCACCTTTCAAAAATGAAAGCAAAAGGAGCAAGGGTAAGTGCAGCGATGAGATTGCGATAGACAACGAAGACATAACGGCTCATTCCATGGTTGAGACTGGCCATTGAGAATATGTATGCCCCCGCCACCCCAAACTGCAGCCCCACCATTAACAAATAAGGCTTAGCCTTTCTTATCATTAATGGCTTGCCAAACATTTTGTTACAATTCTATGAAAAATAAATGTGTGGCTATATAGTATTTGTTATGCTCTCAAATGTTAGAGGTGGCCTTCCTTATATATAAACACCAATTAACTTGTAGCGATGATTAAGAAAAGACATACACACACACTAGGCAAGATCAATAAGAGAGGATAAGGGATATACACCCATTTAAAGTGTTTTTGCTTTGGTCATTCTCAAATAAAATAAAAAAGATATTTGTTTAGTGGAGATACTCCTGTGGCTACTACTAACTTTGCTTGATTGATTCCCCTCTCCCCTGAATTAATTGATATCTATGCCTGTGACTCAGAACACACTTTGCCAGCACCTGCTTAATTATATTTCGATAACATTATATCACTGTGTAACAACTTTATTATATTCTCCTAAAATAGATCTTTTAAATGATATGCATTTATACCATATTCTTCATTAACATTTTCCTTTCCCACACTGCTTGAAAAACAACAATTTTTCAGAGGAGTAGCGAGTAGATTCATCACATTCGTCGATCGGTAAGGTATAATATATGTATATATATGTCAATTATAACGATGGTAGTTAAGAAGAACTCAGCAAAATTAGTGAAATCAAGTATCTAAAACTAGATGTAACATTGGAGTGGGGAGGACAGATGCCAGACTCTAATGCTTTGATGTTATGTCAAACACCAATTCCCAATAATGCTAATGCATGGCAGCAGATAATCTCTAATGCTACTAACAGGGGTTGGTTCAAGTGGTAAGCGACTTGGTATCTCTAATGCTCTATCACACACATTTTAATTATGTGATTCGTTAATGCATTTAATTTTGATTTACCGTTAATTATAATTTTTCTTTATAATCAGTTTATATACGGTAACTTCTAAGGTTCACCTTAAAAGTTTTGGTGAATGATTCACCTATGGAATATGGTGGTCAATTTACATTTAACAACACTTTAAAAATGTGGTCAAACATTTTTTAAAAAAATGTAGTTAAATTCATTTCCTATTTTAACCCCTCCTCATACTACTCCCATCCAATGCAATTCCGAAGTTTTGCACCACCATGGTAGTAGCTCTGCCCTCTCTCTCTCTCAAGAAGTCCTTCTCCGCAATCAGCACCAGCACCCTCCTACAACCCATACCCGACAGTTTCGGATCCTTTGCCACGTGTATCTTTGGGTCGTCGGGCCCACCGTACGTCGGGTATAGGAACTCTATCAGCTCGTCCTTCATCTCGTTCCCGAAGTACGAGTGGATCAAAACAACGCTGTCCAGGGTTAGCCATTGGAGCGGCTCGGTCGAAGCACGCATCACCATATTGTGTGCCAGGTTGGCGTCGGCGAAGAACACGTGGGTGAAATTGGCGTGGTCATTGAGCCAGGGCTCTGGGGTTGGGGCGGTGGCATGGGAGGTAGCCCACTGGATGGCCTCCTACGTGTTGTCGTAGGCGGCAGGGAGGGGGTGCTCCAGGGCGAGTTGGTGGCGGCGGAGACGGCGTTCATGTGGCGGTGATAGGCGGGGTTGAAGGGGGTGCAGAGATGCAGAAGGCGCCGCTGTAGATGTAGATGAGGAGGGGGAGTTTCCCGGCGGCGTGG